>QANZ01041876.1:214100-231673 GCA_003254925.1 Chamaecrista fasciculata
TTTTTTTTTTTGGTATTCACATACCGCGCGTGAAGTTTCAAAGAGCAAGACAATCAAAGCTTTAATAAAATTGAACTTCTCCATATTTAAGATCCACCTCTGAAAAGTTCATCATACCAATTCAAGACTCAAGATCCTCGTATTAAATCCATTTGACTGGATACCATGGTGCGATTATGGAAAAAGTCTCATAAATTAATTAATGAGAAGCCATTGGAAAGCTTCAGCTCAAGGTGATGCATGGAATTAAGCTCGTACGCAGGGCTTAATTATTGGAGAGTTTAGAGAGAATATATCTACTATTAAAGTGTCCATATTCACATATATAGATATAGATAAAAGGAAATACTTAATCAAAAAGTTTCAAAACTAAATATTATCATTGCCCTGTAACTAGGCACCTCTAGAAGGATCAGGAAATACTTAATCAAAAAGTTTCAAAACTAAATATACAATTAAGTATATATGGTTGCTTCAACGAAAACAATTAGTAATAGATGACGCAAAACTTAGATGTTAAAAAGTAAAACTATCTTAATTGGCATGACATTAATCACAAGTTTTTTTTTTCTACTCTTCTTTTATAATTGACAACACTGAGATGACAGAAGTATCCTCAATCAAATCATTCTAGAAATTCTTGTTGGATATACGTCGTTGGTTTTAATTTTTTAGTTAGTATAGTTGAGCTTAATTAAACTTTTTATTTAGTTGAGGAATGTTCAAAATTCGTTAAATTAATTTTATTAAATAAATATTTGAAGTTTATTCATGTTTGAAATTCTTATGTGTGTAATTTTTAAATTTTAGTGAGATGACCAATTTTATAAATATTGTATCCCTCAAGAATAATTATGTATTATAGTCATTATCTATCTTACATATCTTATTAACATTAATCATATATATAAAAAATGATAAAGATTATATATACGCAATTACGAAATTTCAAAGGAAAAAGCTAAGTTGAAAATTAAAAATAGGAAGCAAATACCGATAATTAACTTGTGACATACCTTCCCTTACTAATCGTTTTACTAGTTTGCATTCGTCGTTTTGACATATGGTTAGCTTATGCAGTTATGCACGCGGTCATAACCTAACTAAAGCTAAGCCAATTAATGACCTTACCATCCTACTTCATTAATATCTCTCTCTCTCTCTCTCTCTTTCCCTCCCTCTATAAATATCATACACATATCCTTCCTTCCTCACTCACAAACACATCCTGCGTTATATCTATAATCTATATTTTATACTCTCTCTATAGCTTATTATAACCTCGAACTCATCGCTACTTATATATCCAACATGTCTTTGGATCCATTTGTCCTCAAAGAACTTGGTATATCTATTGTAATATACCTTATCACCCACTTGTCCCTTCGCTTCTTCTTCCAAAACTTGATACAAAAACCTCGAAACAGAAAGCTTCCTCCAGGTCCCAAAGGATGGCCTATTGTAGGAGCCCTCCCTCTCCTAGGGAACATGCCCCACGTCGCCCTAGCAAAATTGGCTACCCAAAAGTACGGACCCGTCATGTACCTTAAAATGGGTACTTGCGACACAGTGGTGGCATCAACACCAAAGGCAGCCAAAGCATTCCTTAAGACTTTGGACCTTAACTTTGCAAACCGTCCTCCAATTGCAGGGTCTACCCATCTTGGATACAACTCGCAGGACATGGTGTTCTCAGATTATGGTCCTAAATGGAAGCTTCTTAGGAGGCTCACCAATCATCACATGCTGGGAAGTAAGGCCTTAGAAGAATGGGCTCATGTGAGAGAATTCGAGGTGAAGTATATGGTGAAGGAGATTTACAATAGAAGTAAAGATGAAAAGAATGTTCAAGTGACGATTGTTGACTTGTTGAGTTGTGCAATTACGAACATGGTGAGCCAAGTGGTTCTGAGCCGTAGGATTTTTGAGAAGGAAGGGTCAGGATCGAAAGAATGGAAGGACATGGTGGTGGAGTTTATGGTGATATCAGGAGTGAATATTGGAGATTTCATTCCAAGTGTGAATTGGATTGATTTGCAGGGATTGGTGGGGAGGATGAAGAAACTTCATAAGAGGTTTGATGTGGTTTTGGAGAATATGGTGAAGGAGCACGTGACTTCTGCACGTGACAGGAAAAAGCCTGATCTGCTGGATGTACTTATGGATAATGCATCTGAAGAAGATCCTTCTGGAGAAAAAATTAACTTCACTAGCATCAAGGCTCTCCTACTGGTAACTTCTCTATTTCCCACACTATTATTTTATATTTCATCAAATACCATTAATCCTTTATTGTTTCATATTTTACACTTAATTCTCATCTACTTTATTTTCTGTTCAAAATAAATTTTAATTTTTAATGCAATGTAATTTTTTTATTAAAAAAAGGTGGAGTGCTATTTAACCAAATACATTTTCTAATATTTGCGTAAAATAAGTTTTAAATATTTCACAGAACTCTTGAAGTATACGACGATGAAGAGGTTGATTTCTTTAATCAATATAAAACTAATTACTTATTTTGCCAAGAAAGCTATTAATTATTATATAACTTGCTCTACACACTGCCGGAGGATAATTTTATTTATCTTTGAGATGTTAACCAGTAATATATTTTTTTGCCCAATTGACTTTTTTTATTTGTATCTTTCATTTTTTTATGTCTGAATATGTGCTGTTTTTTTCAAGTAACTAACCAAGTCAAGTGACGTACTAGTGATAATTAATAGTTTTTAAGTTAAATTTATGTTTTTCTTAACTGGAATTTCATTCCAGTATACTTCTATATGTTTATACGAATAATGGGGGTCCTTACTAAGATTAAGTCTATTGTCAATTATCGATGACTTATATATAGAGCTATATATATACTTATATGTCTCTTTCACAATAGCGACCTTATAATTTATAATTCAGCGTCCATATTTTCCTAGTTTTCTTTTATCTGTTTTGTCCATTGATTCAAGGTTAAAAATGTCTAAGATTCATGGACGCTGGAGGTTCTTTTTCAAACCCATATATAAATTATTATGATAAGACCAAGTCGTACAACTTCTTTTTAATACATGTATTTCTCCATAAATGGCGGCATTCTTGTACTATTAATATTTGATTTTGTTAATGGCCAAANTGTGTATTGGTGTTTAGATGAAAGTTGATTATTTGGTGTGAAATTATTGAAATGGGTATGTAATGATTGTGGTTGGTAGATAGAAAGGTAAGAAAATTGATAAATTGTATAGGGGTAGAAATGGAAGAAAAAGTTGAAAAAAGTAGGAAAAAGTAAGATGTGATTCGATTATAATCAAAGTGTGTTTGGATGTGATTGTTGCTTAACAAAAAATCAAATTATGTCACTATTTACCTTAGAAAGCGTGAAAATCTGATTATAATCATATGCAACTTTGGAGGTGCTTTTTTTGTTTGGTCGACCGAACTCATTTTTGCCTACGAAATGGTGGACCGAAAGGACTAAAGTGTAGCATTTTTTCGAATCAGACCCCGACATTCAGTGGACCACTGAAAAAAATGGTCCACTGTTTGACACAAGATGACAGAGAAGAAAAAAAATACTCTGGACCCGATTTTGTTTTTCAATTTAGCATAATTGATTCTCTCTCTCTCTCTCTCCCTCCCTCTCGTCTCTCTCTCTCTCTCGTCTCTTCTCTCTCTCTCTCTCTCGTCTCCGTCTCTCTCTCTCTCTCTCTCATCTCCGTCTCTCTCTCTTTTATATATACCTTGTGCATATTGGGGCTCTTCTATGTGAAATTAGAAATTGCATATTCCTAATTTTCCTCTTTCAATCTCTCATATCTGAATGAAACGTATACGATGTTGATTGCGTTGAAAGGATGGTAGGTCATTTCTTAGATGGCCTAGAAGAAAGAAACGACGATGCTCCAATTGAAGACGGAGGAGGAGACAGCAGGTCGCTGGCGTTGGTGCTCGTTGGAAAGCGAATCGACAATTAATTAATTAGCACCAATTCTGTTATTAATTTTACTGAAATGATCTATTGTGTGCAATTAATGTAGGCGCATCCTTGGATATCAAAATCAGAACGCGAGAGAATTTGCGGAGTGATGGATTGCCAAAAGCTAACACTTGAGGCGTGTACGCACGCAGCACAGAACAAGAGGCTTCCATTGAGAGCAGTGGTCCAAGTGGTTTTCTTTGAGCAACTTTAGCTTCGACATGCCGTCGCCGAATGTTCATACCGACAGAGGTGGAGGCTGCCACGGATCCTGGAAGACCCATCTGCGAGAGAGAGAGAGAGAGAGAGAGAGAGAGAGAGAGAGAGAGAGAGAGACGAGAGGGAAAGAGAGAACAAGAAAGTATGGCCAAAATATTAATTTCTGTCCTAAATTATTTGAACAAAATAACAATTTAACCCAATGTTGAGGTAAATTACCATTTTGCCCTTGTGATAGGTGATTGATTGTATTAGAGTATAGGTAATTATAGGTATATATATATAGGGGTATAAGTGTAATTGAGTGTGTTTGATTATAAAAAATCATGATTATAATTTGATTAGAAAAAAAACGCAAACGAACATGCTTATTACGATCATAATCATAGCTATCAAATTATAATATGATTTTAACCCAAAATTTAAAATAATCCTATTTGTTTATTAGATTATAATCTACAAAAATCTCATATTTTAAAATACTCAATTACTATTATACCCCTATTAACATATCTATACATAGTGCAAAAAACCGGACCGGTCATCAAACCGGTGGAAGGCTCGGGTCACTGGTTCAATGGTTCAACCGCTGGGTCACTGGTTTAACCGNAGGTTACTAGTTTAACCACTTGAGCCGGTTTACTTAAAAAATACATTTTCAAATATACATATTCATTAAATACACATTAATATCTTACAATAATTTATATATAAAGTAAAAATTAAACATAACCATAGGTCCATCACATACAATAAGTGTCAAATATTTAAGTCACACTGCATAACCATAGTTTTAAAACCGGACCGAATATTGACTCGGATAANTTTTGCAATTTTAACCATAATAAGTTTTGTAAAAATTACATATTACCCCAAAATTTTTTTTAAAGTTTTCATTTTAGTCCATAGATAATATGTATCCAGGGACTAATTTGTAATTTTTTGAAAATTTTTTGGGGTCAATATGTAATTTTGCAAACTTTGGCGGGTCAAACNAGTCCATCTACAATATGTATCCAGGGACTAATTTGTAATTTTTTGAAAATTTTTTGGGGTTAATATTTAATTTTGCAAACTTTGGCGGGTCAAACCAGTTCATGGTTCACCGGTCTATCGGTTCAACTGTCGGTTGAACCGGTGACTCACCGGTTCAACTGCAATCCGGTATTTTCTTTTCTCCGGACCGGCCTGGGCTCCGGTTCACCGGTCGGACCGCCCGGTCCGATCCGGTTTTTAATACTATGGTTTTTATTCCTTGTATTTATCTTCTAATAAGTAGCTAGATATACTAACATATACATGTTTCCCTATTGGCAGAACTTGTTCACAGCAGGAACAGACACATCAGGAAGCATCATAGAATGGGCACTAACAGAGATGTTGAGAAACCCAAGCATCCTACAAAAGGCACAGCAAGAGATAGACCAAGTGGTAGGCAAAGACAGACTCTTACTTGAATCTGACATTCCAAAGCTTTCATACCTTCAAGCCATTGTGAAGGAGACTTACAGGCTACACCCATCAACACCACTGGGTGTGCCAAGGGTAGCTAGCCAGGCTTGTGAGGTTGATGGTTATTACATCCCAAAGAACACAAGGCTTAATGTCAACATATGGGCCATAGGGAGGGACCCTAATGTGTGGGACAACCCCTTAGACTTCAACCCTGAAAGGTTCTTGAGTGGGAAAGGTGCTAAAATAAGCCCTAATGGGATTGAATTTGAGCTTATTCCCTTTGGAGGTGGAAGGAGGGTATGTGTAGGGTATAGAATGGCTATGATGGTGATTGAGCATGTTTTAGGCACGTTGGTTCACTCTTTTGATTGGAAATTGCCTTTTCCAGTGGAAGAGCTTAATATGGATGAGCAGTTTGGAATAACCTTGCAAAAGAACGTGCCTCTCGCTGCTTTTGTGAGCCCTCGATTGCTTCCACATGCTTATGCATGAACCCAACTCATACATTGATTTAATGCTCAACAAGATACTCAACTTTTGTAAAATATATACTTTCATCAATAAGTCTCATTATTTAGTAAAGTCAAAATAAAGTTGGCCATACTTTTATCTAAAGTTCACCTCATCGGTTAAGATAGTATGTATGAGGTCCTGATATGGCTAATAAAATTCATTTGTGTTCTGTATACTTTTTTTTTAGGGTGTTCTCTATACTTGTATTTGAGATTTGAGTTAGTAATAAAATAATGGCAAAAGTACTTTTTTTTAGTCGATTTCTGTTGCTCATACTGTTCTATATACTTTCTCAATTCTGTCTCTAACGTTTTACATATTTTTGTCGATCTTATCATTTATTTATGTTCATCTAATAACAAATTCCAATAAATAAACAACAAATCCCATCGTAGTTATCAATTTGGGATAAATTCCATCATAGTTATTAATTTGGGATAAAATTTGAGTTTTTTTTAACAATTTTACGTTATCTTATTAACTACTAACTACGTAAAGTCTACTATTAATTCATTGAATAAAATAAAAGAAAACAATAAAATTGATTGAAAATATAAAATTTTTTAAGACAAATTTGATCCTAAACAAATTTTATGCACAAAATTAAAAATTAACATAAAGTTTAAAGATAAAAAATGCGCTTCTGTCCAAAATAACTATAACATCCATTCTATGTTGACTTTGAGATTTAATTATTACTGTATGAGCGTACTGCGTACAAGACTACAACTGTGATGTTTTATTCTAATGAATTATTTTCTGTTGGAATTTTAACGGGTTATATACGAATACTGTGTACAAGGCTATATACTAGGATATATGATTGTTGAAGCAAGATTATTTTAATTTGAGTAGGTCTCCATGACTCTGATACAAGACAAATCAAATTTATCATTCACCACCTACTTTACTATATTATAAGGCAACGCAATGTGACATGCCGAAGTGGAAACAAATTAATAATTTATTATAGACCTGAGACACACAAAAAATTTTGAAATATCAGCAGGCAAAAAAAATCAACTTACTATTAAATATGTATAAAACTTTATTCATAGCAGGACTTAGGGTGTGTTTGGTTTAACATTATCTTTTCATTACAATTTCATTATTCCCATTTTCATTACATAACTTAAGCTACAGTGCTATATGGGTGTTTGTTTTCTAATTAAGTCATTACAAAAATATCACTTCATTACAAACTCATTTCATTACATATTTCATATCCAATTAGTAACATACCCCTACTCAAATACCTATAATTACCTATACTCTAATACAAATATAAAATAACTATTTAGCAAAATAGTAATTTTCAATACCCTCATTTATTACACTTACAACTTCCTCTTCCTCGTCAGCTCAACGGGACTTCCTCTTCCTCGTTCCGCTTCCCGATTTGCCGTCACCGCCGCTTTGGTCGTTCCACTCTGGCTGAGGATCCCATCGACTTCATCGGTGCCTTCTGCTTGAAGTCTCTTCTTCCCCACCATATTGGTCCCTATCAGTACCACTCTTTGTATATATGGTGGTTGGGTATAGATAAATTTTAATATGTTGCATATAGTTCCTATTTCAGTCCACTTCATCTTATTTTGCCACATCATGATCCTAGTTACTATGTCACGTCATACTTAACGGCTAAATATGGATGGAATTCACCAAGGGACTAACGGTGGAACCTTTTGAGAAGTTATGGGACCAAAATTGCAACAAAAAAAGTTATGGGACCAAAATGGCAACAAAAAAAGTTATGGGACTAAAATGAAACCTCTGTCATAGTTATGGAACCAAAAATGCACTTAAGCCAAAGCAAAAAAACAAAAATGTGTGATTTATCCATTTTTAATTATTCGTCAGTTATGTCAAATAGGTTAATCAAAATACTTACAGCTTCGATTAATAGCATAAATTCTTAGTCAGAGAGCTTTTTGGGTTTTGCCCTGCTTTGCAAACCCTTGCTTAAGATCTTCAATTGTTATGGTTCCTCTGTTTTCAGTGTCCACTCCCTTAAACATCTCCTCCATGGGCCACTTCACCACTAGGCCCACTGGGCCCCCATCTGCCTGTTCTGTTCCCTCACGCTAACGCAAAGCAATTCTTCCAAACTTCAGACAAAACTCTAATAATCACTATTTATTATTTTATCCACTACTATTTATTGTTTAAGATAAATTACATTTTGCTATCTTATAGTTTGGTGATTTAAAAAAGAACACTTTGGTACTATGTGATATTCTCTGTTAACACTTTGGTACCTCGAGCTTTAATTCTGTTAGAAAATTAATGGAAAATTGAATATTTGGAGTTATTTTGTAATTTTAATCATAAACATTTTGTAAAAATTACATATTAACCTCTAATATTTTTAGAAAATTACAAATAGGTCCTTACATACATATTATCTAGGACTAAAATGAGAACTATAAAAAAATTGTGACTGTTTTGTAATTCAATCTTCTGTCCCATACTTTTCAAAAATTATGTTTTGACCCTAAAAAATTTTATAGTTTTCATTTTAGTCCCTAGATAATATGTATCCAGAGACCTGTTTGTAATTTTCTAAAAATATTAAGGTCAATATGTAATTTTTTCAAAAAAATTTTTGGTTAAAATTACAAAATAGCTCCAAAAAATTACCAATTTCTGTTTATTTTCTAATAGAATTAAAGCTTAAGGTACTAGAGTGTCACTTTTCAAACCACAAGGTACTAAAGTGAAATATGAGGAAACCAAAGGGTACCAAAGTATAATTTACCCTATTATTTATTAACTTGTTGAGTAATAACCACAAGCCACAGCTGTCAAGGAATCTAAGGCATAAGGCTAACCAAATTGAATTTCTTTTTTTTTTTAAAAAAAAAAAAACTTCATTTTTATAACATTTTTTAGCCTCAAATTGAAGGAAATAGTTAAATATTGAAGCCATGGTATTGTTGATAATTTCAATATTTATGATAAGAATTGGGAACTCAAAAAGGATGATGATTTGATAGGAATGAAGCTAATGTTTAGATGTTTAAAATAAATATTATAATTAAGATGAATAAAATCTTAGAATAATTGAGTGGTTGTGATATCCCTTGAGATTCTAGATAATATCTAGATAGATTATTGATTATATTCCTTGATAATGGGTTATCTCAGGATAATGGGCCATGAACAATCACTCTCTTAGTTATTCACAACTTATATATCAACATGACAATAACATCAATAGACGTGAATAGTGATTATATATATATATAGATTTATCTAACTTGTGCTAAAGGTAGATGTTAAGATTTCTTCTGATTGGTTAATAGAACATCTCATATCTTTAAATTTACGAAAATTCATTTAAAAGATAATTTTTAATGTTTTGAAAACTCACTTAACAAATCAAAAGAAACCTTAATATGCGCCCTAGAGGCACATGTTAGAAAGACCCTATATGTATTTATATATTGGGTCCTTCTAACATGTGCCCTTAGGGCACATGTTAAGGTTTCTTTTGATTAGTCAAGTGAGTTTTCAAACATTAAAAATTATCTTTTAAATGAATTTTCGTAGATTTCAAGATATGAGATGCTATACTAACCAATCAAAAGAAACCTTAAAATGTGTCCTAAGGGCACATATTAGATAAATCCATATATATTACTCTAAAGTCCTTTTTGCCAAATTTGGCAGCCTTTATCCAATCCCCCAAACGCCACAAAATCTCACTGTTAATTCAATGGTGAACCATGAGATAAAATTGTTGGGTTTAATAAAATGTTTAAGAAACATTAATAGTTTTTTTTTTAATAAAACTAAGGGTATTCACCGTCGAGAACAGTAACTAGTCCCTAAACATTAAGGAGGCGTTTGGTACACAGATTGAAAAAATAGTCCTGAGATTATGAACTCTGGACTAGAGTAATCCTACATTTGATACGCGAATTGAAAAATTAGTCCCGGAAATATTATATTACCAGGAATAACATAATTTCTTAAAAGTATTATAGTGACGGTTATGTGTTCAAGTTCATGTGTCGCCTTTTTGTTTTCACTTTTTAGGGTCAAATTCAATTCCTAACTCAAATGCAAGACTTCTTTCGGATGATGATACGATTAAATAAATTAAAGCTCTATATTAATGACCCAAATATATATATGTTTGAATAAATTAATAATTCAGTTCTTTAAAAAAATTAAATTGAGTCTATTTTTTAACAAATTAAAAAAGTGTACTTATTATTAGTTTTTTTATAGATGAAATAGTATGTCATTTCATTTTTTTAGGGATTAAAGTTTTAAAGAATATGTTGCTTTAATTGTTCAAGATTAAATATTTCAACCTTTTAAAAATTAAGTTGTTAACTCAGTGTTCTTTGATTTTTCAAAAACTAAATTATTATTTATTAGTTTATATTTAAGAAAATTTATTATTTGGTGTCTGAATTTAAGTCGAGTCAACTAATTCAATCCCTAAATAATTAAAATATACTAGTATGTCTTTAAACTATTGTAATTGTCAATGATTTAGTCCCTGAGTCAAATTTAAGGACCAAAACTATAAAATCAAGGACCAAATAGTATAAAATTAATACAAATTCTGAGATAAAAAGTATAAAATTAATTTAAATTTAATGACTAAATAGTATTATTTAATACAAATTCATAGACAACAAATATAAAATTAGTTTAAATTTATGAACCAAACAATAATTATTAAAATATTTCACGGATATAATTCAGTATGATTTTTTTTTTGTAGTAAAACGTTAGGTGAGTTGGGCGCCGGGGGCTCACCAAGGCCAGGACAGGCCTCAAGGGTCTATGAGCGCTTACAGAGGTACTTACAAATTGCCTACAAACAAGGCCTCACATCGGCAGCGGGATTCGAACTTACGACCTTGTGGATTTTGAGTTGACTCCTTTCCAATTGGGCTAACTTTTGTTGACAATTCAGTATGATTTTCATAACACAAAATGCAATGCATGACATTAAGGTAGAGTTATACAAGAGAAAATTGAGAATGAAAATGATAAATTTAACAAGAAAATAATCACCATATAATAAAATTGCATTCACACATCGATCACTTCATTAGTTTCGTGTTCTAAGTTCTACTTCTAATCTTCAATCATATGGTATGCATGCACATACATACTTATTAAAAATCTCACTAATTCTTTCTGTTTACTTATTAATTTGAACATTATCTGGGGACTCTAACCATGTCTCGCACTCTTTCAAGTTGGCGTCACTTTTATTATGGATGATAAAAAAACTCAAATTTAATGAAGACTCTAGAATTTTATTTTGTGGGTATGAGTCTGGATATGGACAATCTTAATAGCTTTGGAATTGAGTATAGTGGTATCCTATCCATACCCTACTAATAATAGTAAATATTAATTTTTATATATATAGAATATAACACTTTAATACTTTTTATTTAAAAAATAATAGATTTCAGAAATATTAAAATATTTTATTAATGCATTTCTATTTGTGTTTTTAATTTTTATTTTTAGTAGTTATAGATGTGAAATGTTGGATGAAAAAAAGTTTTATATCAATAAATAATAATTTATTTTAAATTTTCTCTAAGTCTGGATTCGAGTATGGGGATGAGAATTGATTTTGATATCTGCTCATATCCAGAGCCGAATTCATGAATTATAGTATATACACTGCTCATAATCATCCCTAACTTTCACTATAACACATTTCTGGACAACATAATTTTATATAAAATTTTAAATAATATAAGTTATTCATTTAATATCTTATTTAATACATATTTTTATGATATATATATATATATATATTTGGCCTGAAAAGTATGTCTCATATTGTCCGAAAATAGACATGTCATTGACTTTCTTTTTTATTGGAAAAAAAAGAAAGTCAATTAATTATTTTAAAGACGTGATTGAATTAAAAAATTATCTCGAGTTCGATTAAATTAATTGAGACAATTTTAAATATCGAGCAGAGAGCGAAAAAAATATTAACTTTTATATCTTTAAATTAGATTCAAACTCTCTATCAAAAAAAAAAATTCTTTTATCTAGTGTTGAAAGTCAATCACATCTTTAAAATAATTAATTGACTTTTTTTTCACAATAAAAAAGAAAGTCAATCACATGTCTATTTTCGGACAATACGAGACATACTTTGCAATCAACCTTGCTCATTAATTAGTTTGACATTTTCAATCAACTTCATCAACCCTACATTTTCAATGAATCTCAACAAGTTGTAGTAATAATTTAAACTTTTTGTTTTCAGTGGTAGCGAATTCCTTACAGTTCTCTAAGTCATCACCTAACGTTCGTACTACGTACTTAAAATCACATGGAAAAGTGCTTAATTAGAGGATATGATTTATATTTGAACAAAGTTTGAAAACTTTTTTTTTGGGCCAAAAAGTTTGAAAACTTGTTTTAGCCTTGATATACCATTCATATATCATACATGCAATTTGTTAGAAAATACTTCACAAAGATGGCGATTAAACTTTACGAAAATTTTCTGACAAATTAAATTCTTAGATGTCAGACCTTGATAGATATACCACGCTGCCTATGGTTGAGAACACACTAAATAATTGCTATATGCATGCATGATGTATCTAATAACTAAAGTTCAACTTTTGACTTTGGCAATACTTTTAGGCTTTAGTAAATGGGAACGTCAATCATCAAACAGTTGTGTAAACTCTTAACTTTGTTTACTGTCAAATCGTTGTCAGACTTTAGGGAACTCCACAAATGTGGAATGAAGGACGTATGCATAAGATATTAAAGACAAAAGACGACTTTTTCCGTTTTATTTATTTATTAATTCATCAAATTTGGTCCTTGAAAAATATTAAATTGATCACTCATTTTAGTAAAATTAAAATACACAATTTATCTTTTTAGAGATTAAATAATAATATATTTAATCTCTTAAAAATTTAATTATCAACTTAATAATTTTTAAAAATCAAATTGGTAGCTTACTCTTTATCTATTTATTTGGTCAAATCCATTTATCAATTAAATCATTTCACATAACTATCACCATTTTGTATCCAAATTAATTTGGCCAGCCCATAGATGGTATTGTCATGTGTCACTCTGACTCGTAGATCCATCCCATTTTATTCATTGAAAAATTCAAACTGCTTAATAATGTTATTTTTTTAGTCCCACCGGGCCCCTTGTTCTCCAGCCTTTAGGTTTGTGTTTAGCTTTGTACTTAGTCNAACTTTATAGCAAAGATATAAAAAATGTCATTATTTAAAAAAAAACAAAAAAATGTTAGATGGTAGTGTATTAGTTATTTTCACTTAATTGACTTTTCAACCCATTTAATGACTAATTTATCCTTATTAACAACCCACTATCCTTCCTTTTAACCCAAGTTCATCAATCTAGATAGACCGTTCGTGAATCATGAAACCATGAACATTGAACATGAAGTATTAATTGCCTTTCAAAAAATTCAGAGAGGAGAAAGAAGAAAAAAAAAAAAGAATGAAAGAAACATTAATTAAGACAAAAAAGGTTCACACAATGGGTGTTTCAGGGCGTATATCTTTGTAGTTTTTTTTTCTCTTTTGCCTGAAATATCTTCGTAGTTACTTCTTAAATTTTATAGGTCAAGTGTTGGGGTAATGAAAATTTGTTTACCTTCATTTAACACGTTTTATAATAAAAAGTAATTTAAGAGTAAAAGAAAAAAAAAAGAAATGAAAGAGAAATGAATAAAAATTGTGTCTAAACCCTGACGAAGTTAGATCTCTGCAGTAACTGCAAGGTGCAATGTGACACATGAAGTATCAAAATGCAACATTGAAACATTACGTTTTGACCCTGCAGTATCACATTGCATAGCCCTGTGAGATTCCCATTGCAGAGATTCCCATTGCAGGGGATTTAAGCTCAACCCTGACTAGATAGCGACACCTCCATGCAGTGTATTTCTCCCTTCTATATGTACAAACATCAATTACATGTACCTATTTTTTCATACTAAACTTCGCGTGCCCTACTTTTCATGCTTATGGTATTGTCAAGTTTAAATAGATTTAACTTGACTTGCATGTCTGCCCAAAAAAAAAAAATTGACTTGTATTTTTCAAACGCTCTCATCTTATCTTATAGATAGACTAATTATCTTTTTAATTAGTTTAATTATTATTTTCATGACAAGTAGAGCAAGCGAAGTTGAGCATGAAAAAGTTAGGTACCTTGAATTGATGTTTGTACTGTACATAAAGGAGAATTACACCGCATGGAAGTACAAAGGGACACCGAGTTGAAGTATCTTTAAATTTTAATAGTGAAAAGATTTAGAGTGCCTTTAACGTTTGGGGTCAGTTTCAGCTATACCCTTAATATTTGTTTTGTGACAGCCGTGCCCCAAACATTTTACATTGTTGTCGATAATATCCTAACCTCAATTTATTTTGGCGAAAGTTCTATTTTGGTCTCTTAAATTTGCTCAAAGTTCCGTTTAGGTCCCTCAACTCAAAGTCCTTAATTCATCATCTTCTTCACCACTATATATTACCACCACCACCACCACCAACCACCACCACCAGTAGCACCATTACCACTGCCGCCGAGCTTTTTCGGCAAGGTTAGTCTTCTCCGGCGAACTTTTTGGTGTGATACATGACGATTCCGACAACTACGAAAACTCCTAAGTTTAATGACGGACTCCATTTTGCGAAAAAATGACTAGCAAGCCAACCAAAAATTACATAATCGCCGAAAAATTACACAATCGCCGAAAATCATATTTTCGGTCATTTGTTCGCAAAATGCAGGCCACCATTGAACTTAGAAGGTCAAAAAAACTTTGGATTAGGAGTTTTCGTAGTCGTCAGGGCTGCCGTGTATCTCGGCGGAAAGTTCGCCGGAGAAGACGAACCTCGCCGAAAAAGCTCGGTGGCGGCGACAGTGTTGCTGCTGACGGTGGTGGTGGTGGTGCTGCTGACAGTAGTGGTGGTGGTGGTGGTAGTGGTGAAGATGATGATGAATGAAGAACTTAAAGTTGAGGGACCAAAACGAAACTTTGAGCAAACCTTATGGATCAAAATAAGACTTTGGCAAAAAAAATTTGAGGTTAGAATATAAATGACAATAATGTAAAATATTTGGGGCATAACTAAAACTGACCCCAAATGTTAGGGATACCACCAGGTCTTTTGTCATTTTAATATGGGTAAATTGCAATTTGGTACCCTGTGGTTAGGGGCGGTTCCCCTTTGGTACCCTGAAAGAAAAATTTTTGCATTGTGGTACCCCGTGGTTTGCTCCGTTAGCGATTTGGTACCCTGAGGTTTTTTTCTGTTAGGATTTAACGGCAAATGTTAGTTAAAATGTCAAAAATCTCCCAAAAAGTCTTCTCTTATGCGTTTAAGTCCTTTCCCTTTACTATAAGGGATCAAAACATAAAGAATTAATTATAAAAGGGTCTTTAGAATTCTAATATTATAGATTTTTCTCCTTTTCATAAGATTTCTTTTGAATAGGTCCTTATTTAATTACACTTTAATCCCAAAAGTTTATGATCTTTATCAAAATAGTCCTTAGAACCTCAAAAGACAAATGAGCATCTATGATTTATCAAAAAATCCCTATATTCAACTACAATTTTCATTCTAGTACACTACAAACAAATCAAAACCCTCAAATTTTTCCAAAATCAAGCCCCACAAATCAAAAACCCTCCCAAAACTCTTTCAAACATTCTAATTTAATCCTTAAAAATAATAAAAACCCTAAACACCTAAAACTTAATTTTTTTTTTGAATTTTCATCTTCATCTTCTCATATTAAAATTTGTTTTTCTTCTAATTTTCATGTTCATCCTCATCTTCATCTTCATCATCAGCTGCATCTTCCCATTTCCAGAAACTTAAAACATCATCATCATCTTCATAGCCTTCAATCATCTTCATCTTCACTGATTTCCAGAAATCTCTTCGCTTAGGGTTCGAAATCGTGCCCATTTCCAGAAACTTCGAACATCATCATCTTCATCTTCACTGATTTCGAATGAGAAACGAAATCGTGTCAAAATCCGAGCTCGAATGACTTCGAAATCGAACCAAAATCCACTAAATTGAAGAAATTGAAGAAGACGAACACTGAATCGTTCCGATAAATCACGCCTATAGGGTTCGAAATCGTGCCAAATCGAAATCAGTGATGATAACCCATAAAGAAAACTGAGTATGTGACCGGTTATGCTAACCCATCTTTGTCGTCCTTCATTGGAATCGGTTTTTGCATCTGCAGAAGAAGAAGAACAAACTCTACTAGGAAACAAGTTGCTTTAGCTTTCACATCCCCCAACTCAAAGGGTTTATCGGTTTTGTCATTTTCCGAGATAAAGAGCCTCACCGGTGATTTCAAGAACAAAAAAAAATTAAGATGAAGATTAAAAAAAATTTAAGATGAAGATGAAAAAAAATTGTGATGTTCTTTGGCTTTTTAATATCTTTAAGGACTAAATTGAAATGTTTGAAAGAGTTTTGGTATACTTTACAATTTTATTTTGAAAATTTGAGACTAAAATAAATAAAGATGAGGAAAAAGAGGGAAAATTGAGAATAATGAAATAAAAATGGGGGTTGTTGATGATGTTGATTTTGTTGTTGAGAGGGTTTTTGATTTGTGGGGCTTGATTTTGGAAAAATTTGGGGGTTTTGATTTGTTTGTAGTGTACTAGAATGAAAATTGTAGTTGAATATAGGGATTTTTTGATAAATCATAGATGCTCATTTGTCTTTTGAGGTTCTAAGGACTGTTTTGATAAAGATCATAAACTTTTGGGATTAAAGTGTAATTAATTCAGGACCTATTCAAAAGAAATCTTATGAAAAGGAGAAAAATCTATAATATTAGAATTCAAAAGACCCTTTTATAATTAATTCTTTATGTTTTGATCCCTTTTAGTAAAGGGAAAGGACTTAAACGCATAAGAGAAGACTTTTTGGGAGATTTTTGACATTTTAACTAACATTTGCCGTTAAATCCTAACAGAAAAAAACCTCAGGGTACCAAATCGCTAACGGAGCAAACCACGGGGTACCATAATGCAAAAATTTTTCTTTCAGGGTACCAAAGGGGAACCGGCCTTAACCACAGGGTACCAAATTGCAATTTACCCTTTTAATATTATCTACCAACTTTATATTAGTAGAAAGTGAGTGCATATGTGAACACAAAATTAACAACGGGTACACTTAACTAAGCCGCTTGTTTTGTCTAATTATCTTTATTTCTCTGATAAAAAAATTCAAATGGTACACTTAATCAGTTAATTGTTTATTTAAAGAAAATCATGGAAAAGACTTTTCAACTAACGCCACTTGGCGTGTATATTGAAAACAAAAAACTAAGGCCAATTTTTGTGTAGCTTTTTTTTTTTTTTTTT
>QANZ01041876.1:233404-277571 GCA_003254925.1 Chamaecrista fasciculata
AATAATAATAATAATAATAATAATAATAATAATAATAATAATAATAATAATAATAATAATAATAATAATAATAATAATAATAATAATAAGCGTCCATTATTATCGATCACTGTGACATTAAACAAATGCACCCACGCGCAGCAGTTGGTATATATAAGAAAATAAAAAGGCTTCTGATATGGAAGGTTCAATCTTGTATGGTGTGAGAATTATTTTTTTTGTTTTTTGATAGAGGTGTGAGAATCATTTTAAATTTTATGCATATAATAATAATAATTCTGTATATAAACTTATTCTTTTTAAGTAAAAACTTTTATAGCAATATTTTAATCAAAGATATTCAACCATACAAATGTGATTTGATAAAATTGATGGAAGAGATCGTAATGATATAAACACTATTTAAAATACTTACCGTCAGTAACAAAAGTATCTTAAAAAGTGGAACAATTGGTTCAAAAATTCATAACTCATACTTTACATATTTTAGTAAATATGTATTTCAACTTTCTAATATGTAAGTTAAATAGTAATTTAAGATAAATTTAAAAGTTTTAAATAAATTATCTCTAAATAAAAAGACATAGAGGGAGTTTGACTTTGCCAACTGTAGCCGAGTAGCTTATGTACATTACACTATTACAGGCTTACAGGCTATAGCATTATTGGGTCAAAAATTCTGCACAATATACGAGAGATTTTTTTAATATATAGTTGTATTTTTAAGTGTTTGAAAATTTTAATATATAGCTGTTGTACTAAAAATTCGAAGTTGATTCCATGTTTTGAAATTCCATTTTAATATATAGGTCATCATTTCAACTATCTTACATATCGCATTGACACTAATCATATATATATATATTAAAATGATAAAAAAATTTAGAAAATTTCCAAAGGACAAAACTAGGTTGAAAATGAAAAATTGTAAGTATATATCGATAATTAACGTAACCTATGGGCTGTGGCTGTGATATACTACCTTCCCTCAATAATCGTTTCACACTAAATTGTATTTGTCGTTTTGACCTTAATACCTTCCCTAACAAAAGCTATAATGACCTTACCGACCACCATTAATTTCTCTCTCTTTCCCTCCCTCCCTCTATAAATATCATACACATATTTATCTTCCCTTCCCCACTCACAAACGCTTTTGCGTTAGCTTTTATCCTCAAACACATCACTACTTATCCAAAATGTCTTTGGATCCCGTTGTCGTCAAAGAACTTGGTATATCCATTATCATATACCTAATCACCCACTTGTCCCTTCGCTTCCTCTTCCTAAATGTCGTACAGAAACCTCGAAACAAAAATCTCCCTCCGGGTCCCAAAGGATGGCCTATTCTAGGATCCCTCCCTCTCCTAGGGAACATGCCCCACGTTGCCCTCGCAAAATTGGCTTCCCAAAAGTACGGACCCATCATGTACCTTAAAATGGGCACTAGCGACACAGTGGTGGCCTCAACACCCAAAGCAGCCAAAGCATTCTTCAAGACTCTAGACCTTAACTTCGCAAACCGTCCTCCGATTGCAGGGTCTTCCCACCTTGGATACAACTCGCAGGACATGGTGTTCTTAGATTATGGTCCCAAATGGAAGCTTCTTAGGAGGCTCACCAATCATCACATGCTGGGAAGTAAGGCCTTAGAGGAATGGGCTCATGTGAGAGAATTCGAGGTGAAGTATATGGTGAAGGAGATTTACAATAGAAGTAAAGATGAAAAGAATGTTGAAGTGACGATTGTTGACTTGTTGAGTTGTGCAATTACGAACATGGTGAGCCAGGTGGTTCTGAGCCGTAGGATTTTTGAGAAGGAAGGGTCAGGATCAAAAGAGTGGAAGGACATGGTGGTGGAGTTTATGGTGATATCAGGAGTGAATATTGGAGATTTCATTCCAAGTGTGAATTGGATTGATTTGCAGGGATTGGTGGGGAGGATGAAGAAACTTCATAAGAGGTTTGATGCGGTTTTGGAGGCTATGGTGAAGGAGCACGTGGCTTCTGCACGTGACAGGAAAAAGCCTGATCTGCTGGATGTACTTATGGAAAATGCATCTGAAGAAGATCCTTCTGGAGAAAAAATTAACTTCACTAACATTAAGGCTCTCCTATTGGTAACTTCTCCATTTCCCAACTATTTTTTATTTGTTTACATTCTCTTTCCCACACTATTATCTAATAATTACCATAATCTTATATTTCATCAAATAACATCTAATGTTTTTTCTTTGTCTATTTTACACTTAATTCTCAATTTCTCATCTACCAATTTTTGTGTTAAAAAAAAGATTTTTTTATGTAATATAAGGTTGTGGTTTTATTTTTAATATTTATAAAACATTTCAAACAGTAAAATTGATGTTAAGGTATATATAGTATGAAAGTTTTAATATAATAATAAATATAATTCATGTTTATAAAAGAATATATATAGTATATATAAAATCTAGTTAGCTTCAAAATAAATTAAAAGGATCAAGTTTTGCAACATTATACTAAATATATTTTTCGATATTTGCGTATAATAAGTTTTAAAATATCTCACGGAATTCTTGAACTACAACGATCATGATAGATGAGGTTGATAAGTTGATTTCTTTAAAATAAAACCGATTACTATTTTACCAAGAAAGCAATTAATTATTATATGACTTTACTATAAACTGTGCAGTAGGATATCTTCATTTATCTTTGACATGTTAACTTCAATTCTATATTTTAGGCAAAAATAATAATAATTAACTGCCGACATTATTGGGCAGTTTCTCAAATGAGAATAGGAATCTTGGAGGGGTCCTTAACTCCTTATTAAAGTCTATTGTCTACTATTGATGACTCGTAGATTTTTAATTTAGCGTCCATTTTCTCCCTAGATTTCTTTTTCTATTTTGTCCGTTTATTCAAGGCTAAAGCCTAAAATTGTCATTAATGGACACTAGACAGTCGAGGGTCTTTTTCGAACTCATCAATCATTAGACAGTTAGACTAATAAGCCTATAATATCAGGCCAAAAAAAGAAAGGCCAAGTCTATAATACATTAATACAACTTGTACAGCTTGTCATATGGGTGCAATTCACACGACATAATTTTATACACAAATTAATTTAATGACTAAAAATAATAAAATGAATACTTCTTAAATACGTCAATAAAGCAACTTGGAGATATTTCATATTTTACCCCATAATAATAATAAGTTTACATAATGATCCTAAATTTCAAAATTTGTTAATAAATTAGCTTATAGTTTTTATAATTGAAAGTTTTTTTTATTCCTTGTAATTCAAAAAAGAAATGATCTTTTTCCTTGTAATTTATCTTCTAACTATCTAGTGTAACCATAAGTAGCTATATTAACATACATATGTTTCCCTATGCGCAGAACCTGTTCACTGCAGGGACAGACACATCAGGAAGCATCATAGAATGGGCACTAACAGAGATGTTGAGAAACCCAAGCATCCTACAAAAGGCACAGCAAGAGATAGACCAAGTGGTAGGCAAAGACAGACTCTTGCTTGAATCTGACATTCCAAAGCTTTCATACCTTCAAGCCATTGTGAAGGAGACTTACAGGCTACACCCATCAACACCACTGGGTGTGCCAAGGGTAGCTAGCCAGGCATGTGAGGTTGATGGGTATTACATCCCAAAGAACACAAGGCTTAATGTCAACATATGGGCCATAGGGAGGGACCCTAATGTGTGGGACAACCCCTTGGACTTCAACCCTGACAGGTTCATGAGTGGGGAAGGTGCTAAAATAAGCCCTAATGGGATTGAATTTGAGCTTATTCCCTTTGGGGGTGGAAGGAGGGTGTGTGTAGGGTACAGAATGGCTATGATGGTGATTGAGCATGTTTTGGGCACGTTGGTTCACTCTTTTGATTGGAAATTGCCTTTTCCAGTGGAAGAGCTTAATATGGATGAGCAGTTCGGAATAACCTTGCAAAAGGCCGTACCTCTTGTTGCACTCGTTAGCCCTCGATTGCTTCCACATGCTTATGCATGAACCCAACTCACACATCTATTTTATGCTCAACAAGATACTCAAATTTTTAAAATATAAACTTCTATTAAATCTCATTCTATCTTGATTCTTGAGATTTAATTATTATTGTATGAGCGTACATGGCTATACTCAAATTCTGCAAAGCAGAGGTAAAGTTGTGTATATTTTGATCTTCCCCAAAGTAGAGGTAAAGCTGTGTACATCTTGATCTCCCTCAAATCCTAACTAGTGGGAGCCTCATGTACTGGAATGCCTTAAGGTATGGGTTATATATGTACTCTCACACTAGGATACATAATCATTGAAGCAAGATTTTACTAAGTTGAGTGGGCCTCCATAACTCTGATACGGTACAAATCAGATTTGCCATTCACCCACATCATTACACTACAATGCAATGTGACATGCATGGGAAGTGGAAACTAGTTAATATAGACAGACACGCACTCGCAACAAATTTTGAAGTGTCAGCAAAAAAATAAAAAATCCACTTCCTAAGTTCCTCGCTCACTCACCCTAACTCCTTTCCGTTCCGGCGTCGTACTCGTACGTGGGCCGCTTCACCACCAGGCCCACTAGGCCCCCATCTGCCTTTTTCTTCTCTCACAATCTAACGCAATTCTTCCAAACAAAATTCAAAGGCCAAACTCCTATTTTCGTCTCCCATGTTTGCTCAAAGTTCTGTTTTGATCCCTCAAGTTTTTATGTTCCGTTTTCGTCCCTCATGTTTGCTCAAGGTTCTTTTTTGGCCCTCAATTTTTTTTGTTCCATTTTGGTCCCTCATGTTTGCTCAAATTTCCGTTTTGATCCTTTAAGTTTCCAAAAAGTTCCACCGTTAGTTACTGACTTTTTTCCATCCACTTTTTTCCGTTAAAATAAAAAAAAACTTTCATCTCTTTCTTTTGCATTAAAGTCTTTCCCTTTTGTAAAAAAACAAAATTGTTAGGAAATGAAAGTTAATTTTTTTTTTCCTTCTTTTAACAGAAAAAGTGGATGAAAAAGAGTTAAGAACTATCAGTAAAACTTTTTAGAAACTTGAGGGACTAAAACAGAATGAAAAAATTTGAGTGACCAAAATAGAACTTAGAGCAAACATGAGGGGTTAAAACAGAAAGAAAAAAACTTGAGGGACCAAAACGAAATTTTGAGTAAACATGAGGGACCAAAATAGGACCTTGTCAAATTCAAATAATAAATTACTATTTTTATTAACTAGTGGAGGATTGAGGAAAGGCCACAGCTGTTGGCGTAGCGGGTAAGGCTAACCAAATTGATTGAACCAAATCAACCAACGCACGAGTGGTAAATTGTAATCAATAGATTCAACGAAATTTTATGTTTGTCATAAATGAAACTTTTCTATCTTCACCTAGTATGGACACTGACACGGATACGGGACACAACACGGACACGGACACAGCCACACGCCAAACTTTTAAAATGACATGACACGACACGGTATATTTTTATATATAAAAATAATTAAATATTCATAATTTTTAATGAAAAATTTAAAATTACAATTTTTATTCATAATATATGTCATATCTACTATTATTTTATTTTGTCTGTCATGTTAAAGTTATAAAAATTTGATTTATATTCTAAAATTTGTGAATATGTGTCGTGTCGGTGTCGTACGGGTGTTGGACACTAACACGTGTCTGACACGGCGACATGCCCTCAAAATGAAGTGTCCATGCTTCCTAGATCTTCACTCTTATGATATTTGATATTTAATTGTAGTAATGTATAGTTGTATATTTGTATTGTTATTTTTCACCTACATTGTCTGTAAAACTTATAAGAAATAACATTATTGAATCTCCCTTATTTTAATTAGGTGATCTCGGGGCAACTAAAATATAAATTTTCTTATCAATTTGTCAGTATATGCATTATTGACAACTAAAATTTAAACAAGTGCATTTATTTATTTTTTCCTTTTATTAAGTTGTTGCTATATGTTACTGCGTAAGAAACTGTGACAATTCATGTCCAAGTTCAGTTAATTTCTCACTGTCAGTACTAAACTCCAAGAGATATTAGTTAGTACCAAAATTTCGTGCAAGTAAATCAATAGGGAAAAAAAAACATGAAAATTTAAGCCTTTAATTGCAGAGAAAAAAGATTTAACCCTAATAGAAAAAAAATGAAAGAGAATAGATACATTAAAACATACCCTTTCTAAGTGACCAATAACACAACGATATGGGACTTTGTTACAATAGTTCAGTGAAAAGAAAAGGGGGAAAAAGTTAAAAACCCAACCAAAACCTACAAATATTTCACATTCAATCCTTCTATTTGTTCCTTTCTCTTGTTTTTTTTTTATCCTTTTTCTTCTCTTTTGTTGTCTTCATCTTGGCACACTCCTTATTTACTTATATCCTCTCCCAACCAATAATAGATCATAACAGTTCGTTCCTTTTCACCTAAGCATCGATCTCCACCGATGAAAACCAAAATCTTGAATTTGAACATTTTCTTTGATTTAATTTGTTAACAGATGAATCTTTCTTTCTTATTACTTTGTTCTGGATCCGAAAAACAATAGTGTTAGACATTTAAATTCAAATCAAAGAAAATGTTAGAATCAGATTTTTAATTCTCCTTTTTTTTGTTCTCTCCATCTCAATCCAAATATATTCAAAAAAAAGTATCATTAATTTTCCTCCGATTTCCCCCACGGATACAAATGGAAGATTATGAACCAATATTAGAATCATTACGCCTCTTCTTTGTTGGGGATTCTTGGGCTCCTTTTCTCATCATTGCTGCAAATTCATCATAGTTAATCCGCCCATCCTGTGCACACACCAATTTTCTCGTTAGTTTAATTACTCGAATCATGAAAACTCATAATCATTATACAAAAATCCATTTCCTATCAAGTATATATAAAAGATTATAAGACTTATATCATTTCAATTTCAAGACTTACTTTATCTCCATCAACTTCTGATAGTATTTCGTTGATGTCTCTTCCGTCATGGATATTAAATTCTTTGAGAACCTGATCTAATTCTTCAACGCTAATGAACCTGAAATAAAATGTCGCATCAATAAATGAAATTGGAATCTGCATTTTAATTAAATACGGTTAATTATATTAATTCTGAACTTAGTGCCTGATTAATTATTTATATATAGTATGTTTACCCGCTATTGTCTTTGTCAAAGTATTGGAAAGCAGTATAAAGATGTTCTTCCTTGTTCATTCGGTTCAAATGCATTGTTGCTGTGATGAACTCGTCATAATCTATGGTTCCATTGCCATCTGCATCAGCCTGTAATTTATTTATAACATGAGAATTAGAAGGCAAAAATGTGATTTTTTTTCCATGGTTGATTATATGTTCATCAATTATGCATGCCAAATATCTTAATAATGGATCAAAATATAATACTCACAGCTTCCATTAATTGATGAAGTTCTTGTTCAGAGAGCTTTGTGCCCTGCTTTGCAAGCCCTTGCTTAAGTTCTTCAATTGTTATGGTTCCACTATTGTCAGTGTCCATCCCCCTAAACATCTCCTTCAACCCCATGATTTCTTCCTCTGATAAGCATCCAGCAATCACCTACAATTTCAAATGCCAAGTGTCAATAATTCATATATATATATATATATATGCAGTTTCAATATGCATATGTAGTATATCCTTAATTATTGAAATATAATGGTAATGAATCATATATATACCCTGAGTGCAGCTTTCTTGAATTCGTTCATTGCTCTGAACTGCTTGAGCCTAGAGAGTACAGCATTATCAAGAGGTGTATCTGGTGCTTCTCCATCTTCCTTGATCCACGGATGATCTATCCATATATTTCCAATTAATTAATGACAAGAGGTAATAATATTATAACTCAATATACGTGTGTATATATATATATATATATAGGCTTACTCAAGACTTGGTAGGCAGTGAGCCTCTGCTTGGGATCGGAATTCAACATTTTCCTAACAAGATCTTTGGCTGCAGGTGATATGCTAGGCCATGGATCCGTTGAAAAGTCAATGTGTGCTCTCAATATGGCATTGAATATCCCATTCTCAGACTCTGTTATATAAATTCAATGAAGAATGAATGATACATATATACATATATACATATTTATATGCTTGTTTTGTTTGTCATGATAACATATATGCATGTTAATTAACCTGCCCAAAATGGAGGAACACCACAGAGAAGAATGTAAAGCATGACACCCACACTCCAAATATCAACCTCTGGCCCATATTTCCTCTTCAACACCTCGGGTGCAATGTAATATGCACTGCCAACAATATCTTTAAACATCTCTCCTGATCATATATAATTAAAAATATATGAGAATTAATCAAAGTAGGCCAAACTGAAAATTTGGTCCCATATCTTTTACTTAGTTCCTAATTTGGTCCTGTATCATTTTTTTTGTAGTTTTGGTCCTATATCTTTTCAAAAGATCCCAACTTTGGTCCCATATCGTTTAGTCAAATTGCAGAATTAGTCTCATATATTTACAAAATGATCAACCATTAATTGATCCTTTAGTAAAGATATAACGCTACTTCTAAACCTGACCCAAAGATATGTGACGAAATCTGCAACAAAAAAAGATATGGGACCAAATTGGGAATTGACCCAAAGATACAGGACCAAAAATGCAACAAAAAAATAGGTTAAAGTGCACTTTTAGTCCCATAACTTTTGCTCAGATCTCAATTTGATCCCATAACTTTTTTTTGTTGCATTTTTTGTCTCATATCTTTGCAAAAAGTTACAAATTTTGGTCTCGTATCACTTTTGGTCCCATATCTTTTGATCAGGTTGCATAATTGGTCTCGTATTTTTGCAAAAAAGTTTCACCGTCATTGATCCAAATATATGGGACCAATTCTGCATCTGACCTAAAGATATGAGACCAATTCTGCAATCTGACCAAAATATATGAGACCAATTCTGCAACATGACTCAAACATATGGAACCAAAAGTGTAACACAAGACCAAATCTGCAACTTGAGCAAAAGATATGAGATCAAAAGTGCAACAAAAATAGTTATGGGACCAAATTAAGACCTTAGCAAAAGTTATGGAACCAAAATTACACTTTACCAACAAATTAAAATATATGGGATCTAATATATATATAGAGAGAGAGAGAGTACGGTGGTAATTTGTAATTACTAACGTACCTTGTTTGTAGAAGACGGACAAGCCGAAATCGGTGGCCTTGAGGGGGGCATTTTCGTCCTTACTCTGAAGGAGGAAATTCTCAGGCTTGAGATCTCTATGAATGACACCCATGGAATGACAAGTATGTACAATCTGAACAATGGTTCGTAACAACGAAGCCGCGGCTCGCTCCGTGTAGTGACCCTTAGCGATGATTCGGTCAAAAAGCTCGCCACCGGCACACAATTCCATAACCAAATGAACCGAATGCTTGTCCTCATACGCACCTTTTAGTTCCACAATATTAGGCTGTCCCGCCAAATGGTGCATTATTTGCACTTCCCTTCTCACATCCTCAATATCCTCTTTGTTCACCAACTTTCTCTTCGCTATCGTCTTGCATGCAAATTGTTCCCCCGTAACTTTATGCGTGCATAGATGCGTCACACCGAATTGCCCTCTCCCTAGTTCTTTTCCCATGTTGTATGTTGCCTTTACGTCTTCCATGGGCCGCCCCAATACTGGGCCCATTGGCCCGGCCTTTTTCGCCGGCGGAGGAGTTGCCGTCTTCGGCGGCGTTGTCGACGTAGGAGGGTCGTTAGCGGCGGTGGTGGTGGCGGCGTTTTGTTGTTCTCCCTTATCGTCGTCGAACATTGGGCCGTCGCTGCCCTTGCCGGAGCAACAATTGCCCATGGTAAGGGAGAAGAAACAAGAAAAAAGTTTTAGATTGCCAGAATAATAATAAGAGATGGAGAGAGAGAGATATAAGAAAGGGATGCACAAGTTTTACACCACTAGGGGGTTTGGGGGGTTTCAAGAAACTTTTTTTTTTCTTTTGGGGGGCTGGACACATACAGGCAGACAAAACTAACAAACTAAATTTTACAAAATAGGAAAAAAAAAACGAGGTCGTGCGAGTGTGAGGGAAAAAAGGGATTTTTTTTAAAAAAAAAAATTAATTAGTTAATTAATTAATTGTGATTCCATTTATTACAGGATGGAATTCACTGGAAGTAAGGTTGACGGACTATTGAAAAATGGATAAAATAAGGTATTGATGGTGAGAGATTGTAGGAGGGATGGGTTTGAAAGAGTCATAGATAGGAATGAACGTGCATGTTGCAAGCTAAGGGGTGACAAGGGTGAAGAGGATTCTTCGGACACCAAATGAATAAGACAGACTTTGCTCTGTTTCTCTTCCAAGTCAAAATTCTAGTCCAAGCATGCATTTGCTCTTCAAATCTCTTCATATTATTAACCGAATTAAATATGCTCATTTTCCACACACATCTATATCTATATCTATATCTATATCTATATCTATATCTATATCTATACTATATTATATGTGTGAGGCATAGTGCAAAAAATCGGACCGGCCATTAACCCGGTGGAAGGCTCAGGTTACTGGTTCAATGGTTTAACCGCTAGATCACTGGTTGAACCGGTTTACTTAAAAAATACATTTTTAAATATACATATTCATCAAATACACATTAATATCTTACAATAATTTAAGTATAAAGTAAAAATTAAACAGTTTGGTACCCTTTGGAGGTATTTTGCAATTTTAACCATAAAAAATTTTGTAAAAATTACATATTGACCCCAAATTTTTTTTTAAGTTTTCATTTTAGTCCTTAGTAATATGTATCCAGGGACCAATTTGTAATTTTTTGAAAATTTTTTGGGGTCAATATGTATTTTTTGAAAAATTTGTCGGGTCAAACCTGTTCACAGTTCACCGGTCCGACGGTTCAACCGCCGGTGACTGGATGGGTCAAATGCAGAACGATATTTTTCTTATTCCGGATCGGTCTAGTGCCCGGTTCACTGAGTCACCGGTTGAACCACCCGGTCCGATCCAATTTTTTGTACTATGGTGTGAGGGGAGGTTTTGATGGGTAAAAAATAAGAAATAAATACGTGGAACTCGATAATTGGCTAACTATATCAGTAATGGGAGAGAAAGTAGTATATGAGATTTAAGAAAGTGAAAACTTATTATTTGGTCTTTTAATTTTCACACTTCTAACGATTTAGTCCTTGAATAATAGAAATATATTATTTAGTCCCTGAATAACTACAAATGTCAAATCAAACGTTACATACATATTTCCGTACCCGTTACGGCACGGAAAGCCCCTAGTATATATATATATATATATTGGTTTTCCAAATGTAAAAATAAGGGAAAATTTCATTTGCTATCTTGTTTTATGGACCAATTTCACTTTGGTACCATGTTCTTTCAAAAGTAACATTTTTGTATCATGTTCTTTCAAAAATATTATTTTGATACCCTGTTCTTTCAAAAGTAACATTTTGGTACCATGTTCTTTGCACCAATTTCACTTTGGTACCTTGTTCTTTCACTATTTTTTATCATATTCTTTCGTTTTTAGGGTACCAAAATGATATTTTTGAAAGAACAGAGTACTAAAGTGTCACTTTTGAAAGAATAGGGTACCAAAGTGGAATTGATCCATAAAACAAGATACCAAAGTGTAATTTACCCTAAAATTAATAATGTTAAAGGTATTATGGCAGCAGGCAATCAGGCATATTCAATACGGACACCTCTTTTAACTGAGATTTAAATTTGAATTCGTTACATTACAAAAGAAATTAATTCTGTTAGATCCAACATTCATTAATTTATATACCTATATATATAGATGTATGTATTTTGCCAGTTTTTCGGTTGGAACTTGAAATGCATTATTGTCTCTACGTTAAATGTCATGGGAATTCAGTTTGGTTTTGAAATGAATTGTTGTCTCTACTTTGCACGATGTTTGTTATATGCAATAATTTATCATAAATAATGCTATCAATCTCATTGCTCATCTAAAGCCAGCTATTTTTTGTTCCTAAAAATGATTTCTAATCCTAACTTTTATTATTGGGCCAAAACGAACTTTCATTAAAACCAGACAAACAATATGTAAGCCAATAAAATAAAGTAGGTATTCTCTACCCTTAGTAAAATATCGATGTTTATTTTCACTTAAATTTTGTTTACAAAATAAAAAAAAAACAAAGCAGGAAATAAAAAAACAAACAAACACAAAACAAGCAGAAACAGGGCAAGAAGCCAACTAATCAACCTGTTCCAATCTCTAACTCTAGCTTTACTTGTTTCACAGTTAAGTTATACTTTTAATTGATATTGTTTAAATGTTTTGAAAAACTATATGAGCTCTCGTTATAATTACTTATTATAATTGACTTGACTAAAATAATTTATATTCATTAACTCTCTAATATAACAAGTATAAAACATGTATACAATTAATGTAAAATAATTACTTTCTTAAAATGCAAATAAAATGATTAATGATTTCTAATACAAATATTATAATTTAGAAAATATCATATTTTAAATGAATTACATTTTATTAAATTAGAAAAACATTTATTTAAGGTTTTATATATTTAGGAAGCTTAAGAATAATTTAATGAAAGAACCAATAAACTTGATGACATGAATAATGACAAGTGAGGTTAATCATGGAGATTAGCTAGGCATTCATGTGCAGAACAGAAAGATTCATTCACGGAATAAAAGGGAAAGATGCTACCTTGTCCCTATATTATCTCAAACCCCACTTGTTAAGGTAGTATCCATAATCTACGGCCTCAAATTATTTTGATGTTTCCTACGTGTCCTATTCCTATTGGATGCTCAATACAAATGACTCAACCTTAATTGACTTTATCGGACCCAACCCAACCCATTCTTTCTTCCCTCCTTCACTCTCTTCCTCTTGTTCCTCTCTTTCTTTATTTCCCTAGCACAAACACCAGAAGTAGGTGAAAAGCAAAGCACAATCTCAGATTTTCGCATTGCTGTGACAACCACTATTACTCCTGCCACCTAATCCTATTGAAAAGTGTTAGAAAATTGTAAAAAAAAAGTGAAAAAAATAGAGATAACCAGAAAGATAAGAACTTGTGTCGTGGGGTTTCAGTGAATGGTTCAGTCGTTCCTTCCCATTTTTATTTTTCCTTGGAGGAATTAGAATCTGGGGAAATAGTTGGGAATTGAAGAAACGGGTGAATCGTATGTCAACATTGAAGTCTAAAGGTTTGAAATTTGGGATTCCTTCTTCAGATCTCAGCGATTTGCCATTGTTGTAGTTGGATTTATAATTTTGAGCATCATGGGTAATGGTTGTAGTTGGATTTGAATTTTGTCACTATGGAGTTGATTCTTCAGTAATTCTCTGTGGAAATGTCGGCTTCTTTGGCGTCTTTTGAGCGCCCTCGACCTGGGGCTTCGAATGCGGTATGTTTTCTTCTTGTTATGTAGCATTTTTGGCTCAGAAGGGAATAAATCAACTGGGAAGAAATTATTTTTTCGGGATTCTAATGTTTATATTATTATAGTTGGAGGGGTTGAGTCAAATAAAGCGGGAACAATTGCGATTTGAAAACGAGTTGATTAATTACTTAAACTGGGACGCATTTAAAAATATAGGTATCTGCGTGCCTAGAAAAAGCAGTGTAGAAGATAATATTGAAGAAAGATGAGTAAGGCCTTGCTGATTTATGGCAAGTTTGTGCCGACTGTATTTAGCTCAGTTGCCATGGTGGTTTTGGGTTTGAAGGTTTACATGTATTGGAGTGGTTTTGTGGGTTTGAATGCAGAAACTCAAGTCCTTTCTTTCTTGGCTTACTTAGTGGTTGTCATTCTGTGGGATACTTAAATACTTCTTTTTGGGACTCTGCGTTAAAAGAAACATGTTGATTGTTGAAGCATCTGGATCACTGATAGGGTTCTTTATGTTATCTTTGAGGGGACACACCGCCTTTTCAAATTTTGCTTTTTCTTGATTCAATTTATTATCTTCCTCTCTTTTGGACTCCCATTGGAGTAGCTTGGAGACTAGAGAGTCTAATGCAAGACTGTGGGAGCATTGAAAAAGGATCTTCTGGTATGTTTGTTATAAACCAAACACGGAGGGGTTTAGGCCTTCCTGAGTCAATTGGACAACATCTTTGCATAGCTCTCATCTGTAAAGACTAAAGACTTTGGTCTTTTCAAGATAATGCCCAATCTTGGAACTTTCATTTTATAAGGAATCTTACTGTTAGATTGTGTCAAGAACTCCAATCCCTTTTGCTTCTTCTTGAACCCAACTTTTCTTCTTTCACTGTGTTAGAAAAATAAATTGGATATTGATCCCCGTGGTGTGTACTCATGTAAACCATTTATTTATTTCGTATGCACTCTTCTACTAGGGAAAGCTCTCTTCTTTGAGAAGCCAATTTGGAAACCAAAAGCTCCTTCCTAGGTCATGCCGTTTATCACATTATCTCGACTGTGGTACTTATTTGGATTAATACTAATGCCATTCAGCAGATTTATTGGCCTAATACAGCTGTCTCCCTTACTAGTTGTATAATATGCGTGGATAGTTTTTAAACTAGTGCTTGTTTTTTTATACTTTGTTGGGTAGCAACTTCCTTATGGAATCCACTTTTGAAGTCTTTGGAAAGAAATGGGTGTGCCCCCTAGATTTGGAGAATTTTCTTTTAAGGCTTTGGCAGAGAAGAGATGGAATGATTTCTTGGCAATGTGCTTTGGGAACCCTTGCTTGGAGTGGAATATTCCTATTTTCATTTTCTGTTCTAATAGAGTAAGTTTCATTGTGTTTCCTTAGATCTAGAAGTTGGAGTTGGCGAAGACTTCAGAAATTCTGGAGTATTCTATCCTGAAAAGAAATTGTAGAATATGTGGTACATAAAGTAACTAATAAGCTATTAACTATTGATCATGTTGAGTGCTTTTCACCTCATTTTGGAGGGTTTCTTTATATGTATTTCCATCACAAGTCCCAAGTGTTTGATTTTAATTGAGTTTTAACTAGAAGTTAGCATGTGATTATTTGTCTTGGTTCCTGACATATGGTACATTTGACAGGTTTTTAAAAGTGGCCCACTTTTCATATCTTCTAAAGGTTGGTTGCCATACCTTTTTGCCTTTTTGAATTTCCTCTCTCTCTTATTAGGAGGACATGGTTATTTTCGAAGGTGTTTCTTCTGTTCTCAAAGGTTTTTACTGTATCACATATCCAAATCTGAAACTACATATCTTTATCTTTGTTGCCCTGTTCTGAACTTCTGTAGGAATAGGCTGGAAGTATTGGAAGAAGCGGTGGTTTATACTCACACGAACGTCATTGGTTTTCTTCAAAAATGATCCTGTTAGTATCATTGAAATCTTTCCAAGTCATTTGATCATTTTTACATGTATTTTATTACCCCCTTGTGTTAATATTTTTTTTTAGTTCTGTATGATTCCACTTTGCATTAAGTATATATTTAGGCATAATGTGTGATTGATTGTGTCATATATGGATATACTTTGTGATATTTTTGTTTTGGCAAATGGCATTTCGTTTTCTCAATATTTGTTGTTAGAGTTTAAGAACTAAGTGTTGGTGGATGGTTATAAATCAATCTCAGTCCTAACTTATATGACTCTTTCTTTACTGAAATATATGTGTGTCACAAAGTTGTGATATTACAATTAGTAATTGTCTTTTTTTGTTTATTTTTTATTTATCATGTAGAGTACCCTTCCACAGAGAGGTGGTGAAGTAAATCTAACATTGGGTGGTATTGACTTGAATAATTCAGGGAGGTAAATATAGTAATTAAAATCCTTTTTATGTGATGTTCTCATGATCTGTTGTTATAATCTTACCCTGTGAGTTATATCTTCCAGTGTTGTTGTTAGAGAAGACAAAAAGCTGCTCACAGTGTTGTTTCCAGATGGACGTGATGGTCGGGCATTCACTCTTAAGGTGCTTTGTTTACTACTGCTATTTTTAGGGGATGGGATGGACGTTTAATTATAATTACTTGTAATAGGCTAATAAGCATGTAAAGTTAATTTTATATATAAATTAAATTCTCAATTGTTTCCTCAAATATCAGGCTGAGACATCAGAAGACTTGTATGAATGGAAAGCAGCTCTTGAACAAGCCCTTGCACAAGCACCAAGTGCTGCCCTTGTCATGGGACACAATGGGATTTTTCGGAGTGACGCAAGTGATTCTATTGAAGGGTCTTTTCATCAATGTTTGTTCTTATTCTTCATTACATCTGATCCATTTTGTTTTAAGTTTAATAATTTAGTTCAATGCACATCCATCTACATATAGTTATTTACTTTGTGTTTCTTTTGACTTTTAATTTCATTTTAATTTTTATTACCATCTTATTTGTTGGTTTGTCCAGGTCTCCAGGATGATGTTGTCTTTAATCTTCACTTGATTTTCTGTTGTGAATTCAGGGAGGGACAAGCGTCCAGTTAAGTCTCTGGTTGTTGGAAGACCAATTCTGCTTGCATTGGAAGATATTGATGGAGGACCATCTTTCCTTGAAAAAGCTCTTCAGTTTTTAGAGAAGTACGGTAAGTTATGATCCTTAAAATAGGGTTTTGGTAGCCAAAAGCCTGTATAGCCTGTTTAAATAATATCTCTCTATGCCAATGAAAAGCAATTTGTTAAAATAGGTTTTTTTCCATCTAATCACCTTGTGACTTCAAAATTTGAAGTCAATGGGATTTCTTTTGATGGCCTAAGTAATTTAAAGTGCCTTTCATATTGTGTTGCTAAAGCATATTAGAAATGCATCTGATTGTACAATTGGAGATAAAAAAAATTATAATGCTTTGGTCATGTTATACTTATATTATATTCCATTAGTTTTTATTGATTCTGCCAATGTTATTTACAGGAACTCAAGTTGAAGGAATTCTGCGGCAATCTGCAGATGTTGAGGAGGTAGAACGGAGAGTTCAAGAATATGAGCAAGGTAATAATACTTAAAAGTTTAATGCCCTTGTACTCTCAAGTCCCAGTCAATATGAAGATATAGTAGGTATTCTTTTTTGAGAGTATACAACTACAGATGATTGTCTCAAGGGTTTTTAACTGGTATGCAAGTAATCCATCTGTAAGTTGTACAATGCAAATGATCAGAAGTTACAAAACATTTAGAGGGTAACCAAGGTTGTCTAATCAATCATCCATCAAGCTGGACACCTGCTTGCACTTTTCTGAGGATTTTTCTTTGTTTGAAGTATTTTATTATACATTCCTTCCTGATTTCTTTATCTTCAAGCCTGAACGACCAGCAAGTTCTCTATCCTATCATATGCATGATCTGTTGAAGTATAAAACCCTAAAAGACGCAAAAGTACCATTTATAAAGTAATATTTGCATCATAATGCAGCACATCTGTACTACTAGTCCATCCTATTTGCATATTTAAACCCAAATTAACTCTACAGTTTGGGGTTTCTTCATAGTCCAACCTTTTTGCAGATAAAAGGCCAGTGAAGAACTGAAGATGCTATTGGACCTTAGATTCTTAGTTATATTTATGTTTTTTATCTTTCTTTTGAAAATGGGTTATGAATCTGTTTCTTTTACTGATTTTTCCAGGCAAGAATGAATTTGCTTCTGACGAGGATGCCCATGTTGTGGGGGACTGTGTTAAGGTATTTATATTGGTTTTGTTATTTGATGTTTCTTTGAGTAAATTAAATCTAATTTAAATTATATGCTGAACCTACCATAGCAATGAGGAGAGAAATCTCCAATTAATGCTCTGCATTTGCTCTAGGATTGCTTGCTAATGGTATTTTAAGCTACAAACCACTAAATTGTGGAAAGTAGAAATTAGTTGGAATATTGCTTCAATTTTACGTGAAGGAGATTCCAAGCTTTTTAGGACTTTTCCCTTTGCATCCCCCTTATTTTATATAAAAGAAAAAACTTCTGGTAGGTGGAAAGCAGGATTACATAGTCTAAAATAAGAGGTTTTCCTTAAACACTGCAGAACAGCATGAAACTGAAACTTTAAAAAGAACAGGCAAGGGCGTCGATATTAAGGTTAGTGTTGGCATACCCTAAGTTTCTGAAGACACCCTTGCAGCAACTTTGAGTAGACCAAATAAAACAGCTAAACAACTAAAATGGATTTAGAAACTCCCTAATTGCTGAATGTACAATTTTTCCTCAACAATTATGGCCTCACCCACTTCCGTAACTTAAGGCAGAAGATCAACCATGCACTCTTTCATCAGCCCTAAGGGTTAATAAATTTCTGGTATTGAAGCAGCTATTGTTTTTTTATTCAACTGATAAAGTTGGATCCTGGATTATGGAAAGGTCTGTTTTTGTTTGATTAAGAGCTTTTTAATGGTAACCTTTTGTCTTTGTTTGCAGCATGTATTAAGGGAGCTGCCCTCATCTCCCGTTCCGGCATCATGTTGTACTGCTTTGTTGGAGGCTTATAGTAAGTTTAGATCTATGTTTTATTTCTCTCTTTCCATGATTTTGACAATATATACTATGTGTCCATTATTCTTCCAAAATCTTGAATGCTGAGTGCTGTTGGCTTACAATCTTGCTGTAGCATTTTGAAATAAACTTGAAGGGAGAATTGATTTCCTCAATCTTTGACATGAAACCAGCTTAATCATGGCTGAGACCAGTTTCATGATATCCATCTAAAGGACTGTAAATTTAATAATTTTCAGGATTGCATTGATGTTCTGACGATACTTCATGCTAAGAATAATAGTTACAAGCTTTTTTTTATCGGATTTATACCTAAAAAAGGAAACTTCCCCCGTTTTTTTAAATTTAATTGTGAGAAAATGGTGACACGTGCGTTTCTTGGGCATCTAGAGGTGCTGAATTAGCAGATTGGGAATCCAAGTGTTACGAAATTATCTTATGCTTGTTGAAGTTGCAGTTTATACTTTTAGGTAGATGCATTTTCTTTTCTATGTTAATAATTTGCTGCAGGTCATATGTTTAGCATCATACTCAGAGCAACTTGAAAAAATGTGGTATACAGAGCTCTCATGTTGAGCACTTGATGTGCCTAATTTTATTTTTCTTTCTTCCACCTTGACTTTTGTACTTGTTACAGGTTTTTTTTTTTTGCTTAAGTTTGGTTTATAGATATGAATCTATACTAGAGTTTGATATTTTATGTGCTTTTTTACTTGATCAGAACTTGATAGAAGGGAAGCTAGGATCAGTGCCATGCGCTCTGCTATACTTGAGACCTTTCCTGAGCCAAATCGACGTTTATTACAGAGGTCATCTTTCTCTCTTCCCTTGCTGTTCCCCTCTGGACTATGTTGGATGATATGTTTCTACACTTCTCTCCATTTGCATAATATCCTCCTAGTATTTTCCAGATTTGTATTTCTGTCTGAGTGATTGTGATGTTAGGTTTCTGAAATTTGCCGAAAATCATTTCCACGGTTTATTTGACTATATTGGTTGAAGATGACAGTGAAATGGTTAAAAGTATCAAACTTGAAGAGTACAAATTGTAGGATATTTTTTGGACATCTTGTTCTAGGTTGATTTTTGGGTATGTTCTTTCAAAGTAATTTCAAAGAAGAAAAGCCTTGGAAAAGACACGTCAAAAGCCTGTAAAGGGTACATCGACAAGGAAAAGATGAATATAGATAAATAACCTAACCAGTATAGCCCCATATATACCTTTATACTTGGTGCTCAGATTGCATCCTGAAACAATTGAAATAAACTTTTGTATGGTATTATTGAGTGCTCAATATGCTGAGATTAGAGTACTTTTCTTTTGATAACCTCTAGAGACTTTGTAATGAACAGGAGGGAAAAACTTAATAGAGAAGTGCTGTGTGCTAAAAAATTTATACTTCATTGGGACTTAAATGAATCGGGAAAAGATTAAGTTATGAGTCAATTAATATCTATCTGTGCAGTGTTCTTCTGTGGTTGGAAGGAATTTCCTTAGGATGTCAGACTGTCACTTGAGGAATTTATTTTGTTTTTTCTACTGCAGTAATAAGCATGTTGACATCTTATAAACTTGATATGCTGCATTGAACCAATTCGATAGTTGATATAAGTTTGCATCATCTATAAAAAAATGAACTAGAAAATAGAAATAGCGCTTGCTGGGTTGTTTTTTCATTTTGTGTTTTAGAAAATATTTAAATGTGATTATGGCAAGCAACATCGGAAATATAACTTTTGTATTTCTACCCTTTGCAGAATTCTAAAGATGATGTATAAAATTGCTTCTCATTCTCTTGAGAATCGGATGACTCCTTCTGCAGTGGCTGCTTGCATGGCACCATTGCTCTTACGACCTCTGCTAGCTGGAGAATGTGAATTGGAGGATGAATTTGATACTAATGGCGATAGTTCAGCTCAGCTTCTTGCAGCTGCTAATGCTGCTAATAATGCTCAAGCGATTATTACCACTTTGTTGGAGGAATATGAGAATATTTTTTATGTAAGATACTGAATCAACCTTTCATTGCTTGATAAGAAATGGGTGATTAATTTCTTTTTGCTTAGTTTGTCTTCAATAATAGTGCACAAGTGACTTTATTGTTATCGCTGTAGTTATGTTGTTATCAGTCTTAGTGATCATAATGGGTTATTAAATTGCTTTCATCTTTGTCTCCTTTTTTCTTCATATAAAGATGAATAACAGGCTATTAAATTTTACTTAATTATAGTGTCGTTCCTTACTACCTATGCCACTAGTATGAACAGTTGATTCCCCCACCCCCAAATTTTAGAGCCCTTTTTTGGCTTAGTCTTGATTCTTGAAGTCTTGAGCATCTTGCTCCTGACTACTTGTTATGAAACTATTTTTTAAGCTGAATCAAAATTTTTGAATGTCATACTCCCTCAAATCAGTTCCTAATTAGAATTGATGAAAATTCATATTTGCAAACCATGTACTTTCTTTTTATTCTTTAATTCAAATCAGTGGCTTAGTTTCTAGTTGTTGTTTCAGGAAGAAAGTATACAGAGATGTTCCATTTCAGCAGACTCTCGGGTTGAAAATAGTGAGACTGAAGATTCCACTGACGATGATAATGTAGATGTGAAGGACAATGGTTACCATGATGTAGAGAATGAAGTTGATCAAGAGACAGACGATGATGTTGATCGTGTGCACAGTGGAAAAATGAGCGAAAGTAGTGGTTATGCAGGCAGTGATCTTTATGATTACAAGGTTCTCTCTCTTCCTGGCCTCTGTTTACTTGTTTCTTCTGACCTTGTTTACGTCTGATGTTATTTTATTTTTTATTTTTTAAAAAAGGAAAACCCTTTATTGGATTATATTTATATATATAAATAATCATCTGCCTTGATCCATTATGCTACATCCGCAGTTATACTTAAGCTACATATTGCATTTCTACTCTTCTTGATTGCTATTTTCCCTTGAAAACTCATTCTTCTTAGATGAGGTACAACAAGGAGAAATGGATCAAAAGATTTCTTTTTTCGGTCATAGATTCAAATAGATGTGTGATCATATATATTTGTACTAAACCAGCAAGATAGAGATATGGAGAATAATCGCTGACTTTAACTATCATTCTTCCCTTTTTCTTTTTCAGCAGGCAATTGGTGGTGATGATTCTGATGTTGGATCCTCCAATAGTTACCATGCTAAGGTTGAGAATGCAAATATGAATGCTGATATGGATGCCAACCATTCTGATGATCCAAACAAGAGGAAAAAGGGAAATGGAAAATCAGTTGATGAGAAGGATGCTCCCAATGGGTTGTCTGTCACTGAATCATGTCGTTCTATGGGTGAAATTCTATCTTCAATGGATCCTGGTAACCTTTTGTCTCCTCTTGGGAACGAATCAGGTTCTGGGAAGGCAGCTAGTAAAGCTAGTACCACAAATTTCAGCTCTAAGCGATCAACATTCTGGGGAAGGAGCAATGTGAGTTGTTTAATTGTTTTTATCTATTCGTCATTATCTATCATTTTGTAGCCCAATCTATTTCATCGATCTTCAACCTCATCATTTTATTCCTTCATTATTCTCTGTCGTTTTTTCTTGCCCTGGAAGAGAACTATATAGTATATACTAAAATTGTTTCTTTTTTCTTTATGGTGCTTAAGAAGATCTGCCTATTTTGGACATTCTGTCTACTATATATATGAAAACTTGAAAAGTCTATATCTCTAATATAAACCATTAGGTAATATAGGCCAAACTGTTCAATGTTTGCCATTTCTAGACCCTAATTCATTGGATGATATTATCATGTTTATAATTAATGGCATGCAACTTTATAATTTTGTCACATTGTATCTAAAATGAGCTATCAATTTAAANCTGTCTACTATATATATGAAAACTTGAAAAGTCGATATCTCTAATATAAACCATTAGGTAATATAGGCCAAACTGTTCAATGTTTGCCATTTCTAGACCCTAATTCATTGGATGATATTATCATGTTTATAATTAATGGCATGCAACTTTATAATTTTGTCACATTGTATCTAAAATGAGCTATCAATTTAAAAATGTCCACTTATTATGGTAGCGGGTTACTTTAATTCTATGATAGAGCAACGAAATCATATCCTTTCTATTCAATATAGTTATGTTTTTAAATGTGATGTTCAACTTCTGATCATCTATATGCAGGTGAGAAGGACGCCATCAGTGGAATCTGTTGATTCTTCTGGAGAAGAAGAGTAAGAGATACTTGTTGATTCTTCAGTATAATTGTGTCTCTCCGCCACTTTTTTGTTATTACATGATTTTTCTATTCTGTTATATATATACTTTCAGATTTACTACATATTTCCTTGAAAATGATTATTACATCTCACTGGACTCTGGTGTTAGTGTGTGTACTCTTCTTGAAGATTCAGTAATATTCTCTCTTCTATGTCTCTTCTTGCACACCCTAGCAGGATTTTGTAGCTGCAAGTTGTGGGCTCTTTATTAAGCCTAAAAAATCATGATCTTTTGTTTGTTGTTTATAGGCTTGCTATACAAAGGCTAGAGATTGCAAAAAACGATTTACAACAAAGAATTGCAAAAGAGGTATATAACTATTCATTATCTCACTTTTATTGCAAAAGTATTGAATATTTATGTATTATTCTTTATGAACTTGGTCGTGTTTTAATATTAGGCTAGAGGAAATGCAATTTTACAAGCAAGCTTAGAGAGAAGGAAGCAAGCTTTGCATGAGCGGCGACTGGCACTTGAACAAGATGTACTTTTCTTCACTGATACATCCATTGCTGTCTAGCATTTAACATGGTTTATGACTGCTTTTATATGATTTGTTGGCTTTTCTCCATACAAGAGATCTGATTGAGTTGTGACAATATAGGTTTCAAGATTGCAAGAGCAGTTGCAAGCTGAGAGAGATCTTAGAGCTGCATTAGAAGTTGGTTTGAGCATGTCTTCGGGACAGTTTTCCAGCTCACGTGGAACGGATTCAAAGGTTTTTATAAGTTCTCGTAAAGTTGACTATTCCTTTTACCTTTCAAATTGTTTTGCAGTGCATGTAATCTTACTAAAATGTAATTATGTAAAGACAAGAGCCGAGCTTGAGGAGATTGCACTTGCTGAAGCTGATGTGGCCAGGTTGAAGCAGAAAGTTGCAGAACTCCACCATCAGCTCAATCAGCAAAGACAGCATCACTACAGTTCACTTGCTGATACATCTGACCGGTACCAACACGTTCAAAATCCTCCTCAGCAGTGAGTATTGAGAATTATGTTTAATTTAGGATTTACTGGTTGATTATGTTGAGAAGTTATTAGTGTTGCACAATGTTAGAAACCCAGGTTTTTCTTCTCCATGTGGATAAATTTTTTCAAAAGAATAGGATTCTATGAAGTAAGAGTTTATTTTTGTGGTAGGGATACTGCTTGCTGTAACTGCTGAGAAACTTTAAATTAGTTTCAGTTGCATAATAACTTGCAGGTGGCACCATTAACTCATTCCTCACGGCATTGATGCTGGAAACATTACACTTGGCATCAGATTCTTAAAAAGGGAAAAAGGAATTAGTGTCTTTTTCTTATGTAGTAATATTTTTACTTTTCTCTCTGATGATTAAGGGCTTCTTTGTATGATTGGTTATTTACTTGGGTTCAATTCCAGTGCAATTTTTCCTATTCAATTTTTTTTTTGGGACCTGAAATTCAGTATTTTCTTGCAATTTCTTTAGATTCTGTTGGGGCCTGAATTTGAATGAAAAACTTATCAACTTCTCTGGAATGATTTAAGTGTGTCTGACTTGTGCAGGAGATTTCTTCAGCAAGATTTTGATACAAACCTTGCCTTTTGTAATCATGAAAGGAAACAAAGGAACGAGGTATGTTTTCTAGCTGTTGTTCAAAACATAATTTAAAAAATCAGAAGGCATGAGTGCTTATGCAGCAGGCTGATTTGTTTTTTCTCCTAATTATATTCCTCAGCTGTGTCTCTGCCCCTTCCTTCTTTGTGCTTCTTGTTTGGAGTGAAGATATATTTATTTTGTCCCATTGAAAGTAGACAAATAAATCATACATAAATACTGTTGGGACTCTTGCAATAAGCACTCTATTATTTGCTTATTTTATGAAACTAACTGATTCCTGGCTTGCACTTAGCAGAAATTTTAGTGAGTTGAAATTCATTATAGTAAAATACTATTCCTCTTATAGCTCTTATAGGATAAAACTTGTTTCATTTTCATACACACAAACAGACACACACATGTGAAAGAATCATTTTATTGACCAGGAAAACTTGATGTGCCAGATACGGTCATGTTTTATTTGGTGAGAGACATGCTACAAAAACAATTATTTATGACCTTCAATGCTCCATTGCTTCTAGATTATGTATTCATTGTATGTTTGTGAGCACCTACATTGTTACAACTTAGTATGATCCATCATTTCATTTCAACAGGAGAATTTGTTGGGTGTGGATTGGAGAAATGCCAAAGGACCAGTGTTGGCATCTGGTAGCCGGCAGCCTTCTCGGAAGCAATTTGCTGACTCGGCAAGTCCCTGTGATTCTAAAAGTACCGAGGCATCAACAAGCATGTCTGTAGAGGATGTCTGCACAGCTGATTCTGCCTCATTTCCTTCCACTTCAAGAGCGCCTGAGGTAAGAATTAAGCTTAATAATACCTGGCGTTGCAAATTCTATTTAGTTAACCTTAATTTATAGTTATAATGAATTTCTTCTGTGTTGTTATAAACTTCACAACGTTGCATGGAAACTGTTACCGGTTACAAAACCTGTTGAATATGATCTGATTGCACATGATTAGACACTGAAAAGGTATCTCTGCTTGCAGGTTATAGATTATGCAAGACATCCATCTGCGGCATCGTCAACGTTAGTAGAATTAACTTCTCGGCTTGATTTCTTCAAAGAAAGGCGTTCCCAGCTAATGGAACAGCTACATAACCTTGATTTGAACTATGGTTAGGCAATAGGCAACTTCATAAGGTTTCTCCTGTAGGCCATCATCACTGTCATGGAATTGACTAAGCCAAATTGATGCTTCTTCAGATCATCTGTGAAGAGTTTTTGCTGACATTTTGTATATCCTTCAACTCATTGCTGCTTGTTTTATTCTTTGTGGTCCTTTGTCATGCTTTCCATTTTTATAGTTTTCCTTTTCTCTTTTGTTAGTAGGAAGGTCATTGGTGTTTGGTTGAGAAAATATTTCCCTTTGTTTGGTCATCAGGTTGTTATTCTTTATTGTTTGATCTTTTTATAATTCCCTGTATCATCAGGTTGGTGTAATTATGTGTTGTGTCGATACACAGTAGCTGGGGAGTTAACTTGTTGAACAAAACATCCATTATGAGGAAATTTTACTTCCTTTTTTACAGTGATATTTGTACATATGTATTCTCCAGTATGTCATCTATGTAATGTTCAACTCTATGGTAGAAATACATTTTCGGCTGTAGATAAAACAATGATATTTTACTTTATTTTATATTAATTGAAGAATTGGAAGCGATAGTGCATATTTGATCAATTTTGCATGCTTGGATAGAAAATTTAATATTATCACAATAACTTCAATTTCTAACGGGTTTTTGTTGAGAAGGATTAACGACGTCGGTCACGTTCATACATGTCAATATTTATGTGATATGATATGTTCCATTATTATTTTAATTTTTTTTATTTTATTTCTGAACTCATTTATAAAAAAAAATAATTTTAATAAAATAAAGACGTAAATGTTTGAAATTATGAACAATTCTATAATTAAATATTTATTTTCTCTTAGTTTAATTAATTTTAGTTGTGCTCAGAACATCTAAAATGCTTTAATAAATAAATGAAAGCGAGTTTCATTGATATTTGACATCGGAGATGGCACCCTCCTCATAAGAATTTTAATGGAATAATCTCAATTAATAAAAAACAACGATGAGCTGGTGAGCAAATGAAGACAACTTTTAGAGATAAATTTGGGCTTTCTTTCCTCACACGAATATTTGATTCTGATATTTGTAGTACAAATTCTAAACCAATCAAATCATACTCTGATTTAAATAATTTGAATAAATAAGAAAAAAAAGTATACGATAAACTAAAGACTGGAGGACAAGAGAATACATTTAATTATCGGATTGAATGAAAGCATTCACAATCATCATGTAATAAATGATAACACCAAAAGCGTTCCAGAAGTTTCATATTGGCACAGCAGCAGCATGTAAAGTCAGTTGAAATCGTTATATTCCTTTTAAAAGTCTGAGTAAAACAAATGGCAATAGCATAATGCATATATCTGTTTCCCAAAGTATTCCAGTTGAAATAGTAACGTCATTGGAGCTACAAAACTGACAACTGCCCTGATCAATTAAGGAGAGTAAAAAAACGAAAACCAAAACTTTTTTCCTGATGCACTAACTATCATGATCAAATGACAATCATTTTCTACCCATCATGATACGAACTCAATACAGAGCAAGGTTTCCATCTGTATATTTTCTTTACATAGACTTACAAATGCACTTACTAGAAGCTACATTATGTTTTATGAGAATCCCACATCACACAGGCACCCGTCTACTTCTATAGCGGTCGAACAACTGCAAGTCGGCAGAAAATAAGCAAGCTCAGTTAAAACAATTCAGCAAACTATTAACAAAAATGCAAAGGTTCCAACACGCTATCATACTATAGAAAAACTTACACTGCCAAATTAGCAATCAAAACAAATTATGCTGGGCTTGCACTGCTTGTACTAGCCTTGTTCTTAACCTAATTTATAATTATTAACAGACACACACGAAGCTGCTTGAGCAAGTAAATGATTCCATTCAGATTTGCCTTTCTTTATTCTTTGTTAACAGTTATCAAATGGGTTCAATCAAAGATAATCATACATCTACTGGACTTATCTCTCAAATAATTTCTACTACTCTAAATGCTTTCTTGAATTTTCAAGAAGTAAAATAGGGATGAATATGAACGTTGTGCAATTGAAGAGCAGGTGGACTAAGAATACAATGGTAATCACAGCTGAACCAGAAGGTTATGGTATTCATTGAGAATTGGAGAAATAAGAATCCCAAAGCGACAAACCAGACCTACACTTGACGTCCCCCAAAGGAATTGGGATGCAAATAGCATTTCTTGGTAGTTTTACACAGAAAGCATGAGCATGATGCCTTAATGAGCAGCCAAAATTAATCCTCTTTGATGAGAAGGAATAAAATAATCCTTTCCCTAAAGAGGGACAAAACCTTCTCGCTTAAGGCCTACCAACATTGTATTTTTCTTTCATCATTTATAATATAGACCTAAATATAAATGGTTGGAGGACCATCCTAGAAGTTTCCTTAATCAAATTCTTATTGCAGAAGTGAAAATGCAACAAATGCTTAACTTAAAATTTCGCTCCAGCTCCAATTTTATAACTTTATCCTTCACTGATGATTTGTTTTTGTTCTTTTTTTAACTATGCGATTGGGCGTCACCTTGAGCATATAGTTCAATATGACTTTCACAAAAATGGATGAATATATGCTGTAGTAAAATGCTTCTATGAAGGCTAAAAGATGATAGGTAAAGACACATCAGCACATAAACATACCGATCGAACAAATGGTTGTTGAAACAACCAACCAAGAATGGGAATCTTCTGCATGAAAACAGCTAATGTAGGCCAGAAACCACTGCAAAGTATAACTAATCGTTAACTTTGAGCATGTAAAAACAAACTCAATAAAGCATAAAGTCGCTTTCAAATTCCACCAAACCTGAACAGTACTATGAACCCATAAGCCTCCAGAATCATGCCCAGAATAGGCCATCCTATTATAAGAATGAAGAATCCACTACCAAATGAAATTGTTCCCTACAAACCAGCAAAAGAAAATTAATAGGAAAGCATTAAAATGTTTCCATGAGAACAAGAAACATTAGGCGCAATTGAGAGTAAACACATAACAAATTTACCTTGAAATTACTCCGTTTCATGAAGAATTGCAAAGTTGATTTCAGTCCGATGGTTAAGGAGACTCCAGAAACAAAAAGGATCTGATTTTTTAGCATTGCACAAAAAAAATATAACAGCATTGGTATATGTGTCACTAAGTAAAAGCAAACAAAAAGCAAAAAGATCAACAATTAAACAGGAAACGTGTAATAGCATGAGCCTTACATTTCCCATGGCTAGCAGTCCCTTGTCAAAGAAGAAGATAACTCCAAGGAATGAAAAAAATACACCAAAGCCAGTTAATCCTAATCCGATCTCTGTTTCATGTGCCATTTGGAAACATCAAATGAGATAAAATAGCAGAATTGAATATATATATATATATATGAAACTGATGTTAATACTTAATACCAACTACACAAGGCAGAAAAATGACTAGTATGCAGATAATATCATATTATTGAAGATTATTTGGAAGCATAAGATCGTAAGTCCTTAAGATTTAGATTAATATCTAGACAAACTCCCTCGCATAAATCAAAATGAGATAAAACTACCACCAGGTAATAAGTAAATGATGAAATTGCAGAATCTATGATCAGAAATGCTCTGACAGCTCAAAAGATCATAGTAATTGATATAATATTAAGATTGACAGAAGAACAAAGAGATTCCACTTACTCTTCCGATCATTCATCTCAAAGGTAACCATTTTACCAGATTCAGATGTTCAAATGCTTTTACTTCACTGAAAAGCATAAAAAAGGAATAAGTTAATACAAGAATGCAAATTAATATTGAGTTAGGACAGTCATATTCATTGAATATCATATGGCAACATCACCACCTTGGTAAACCTTAATTCAGGAAAGATCCTAGGGGAACTGACTATTACAATAATTGTCCCCTCGTGGACATTTATAAAATTGAAACTATTACAACAGTAAAAAGAAAAAAGAAATACATATATGTTCTTCTCTGAATGAACCAAACAATTCAGTTTAAAATCTTTCAGCTAACCCTTACATAAAAATATCAGATGGTTTCAACTCCTGAAATAGATTTCAACACAATAAGACGCATGCTTTCAGAGCAAAAGAATGGGCAACAATATCGGTCAACAATTTTTTTTAAAAAAATGTGGCCAAAGATACTCCACAGACGCCCAAAAAAAAAAAAGGCAATCCAGTTATCCCTAGAACGTCTTCACATAAATATCTAAGTCACACTATACACATACACACAGACAACATCATATTTCTCCTGTAATACATTAGCCAAGTCACTCTAATTTTTGACCAATGAAAGCAGAAAATTACCATCTCATTCAAACTATTGTAAGCTCAAAGTAAAGTAGTCAGATAGAATATGAGAAACAAATCACACAAATAGATTATTTTCTGAATTAAGTACATTTCAAAGAACAGTTTCAGCTTTCATATTTTTCCACTATTTGCAGAGGGCATTATTACCTTATAAACCAACAAAAATGCACCAGAGACAAACATAAACTTTCCTAGACTCTTAATGCTAAACTTTAAAGCAAATACTTAAATGCATTATCAAAAAATGAGCATCGTGTGGTTAAAGCTTGCAACTTTAAAGACCCAATCCATGGTTCAAATGTTGATAGCTGTTCGGCTTTATCTCTTTCACCCATCCCCCGAGCAAAAATGGGAAGTCCTGGATATTAGGAGTTAGTCTTGATGCAAATTAATACATCACAAGGCAGTAGATCTACTAAACTGATTCAAATTATAGCACATCAATGACATCATATATAATGTTACAACGAGTGCTGTATAAACAGTTATGCTTAAACAAAACAAACAGAAACAAATAAGCTTATAAACTAGAAAACCATAATAACCAAAATCCCTCTCAACACAAGTACACAACAATCCCTAGGAGAAATTTTCCTAATCGCACTCAACGAGAAATGAAACCAGTGTTGAACAATTAAACCATAGTGAAGGCAACTAAAACGTTTAGATCTTAAACCTTAGCTTCTGCACTGGAAGAGATATACGATCCAATCACGAAAACATCGTAACTTTAAGATTCACATACAGTAAGAAATTGAGAGAGAAAGGGAGAATCACCGATTGCCGGAGCGACGCCGACTGCAGCGAAGATCGTCGCCGGAGAAGGTGGTGGCGGTCAATATGAAAGCTGGGGTTGCGATTCGCTGAGGGTAATGCCGATGAACGGAGGAAGGGCGCGTGATGAGCTTGTGAATTTATTTCCACCGTTTGTTAGTTATTTATTTTGCTTTTTTATTTTAATTTAAATAGTTTCTTTATTGACAATGAAATAAATCAAATAATCAAATAATCAAATAATAAATAATAAATTGGTGATGTTTTTCAGCCAATAGATGGTGAGCATTTATCAACATACACTTCTCACAAAGTCACAATTGCTATTTTTCTTTCAAATAATAGTTTCTTACTTCTTACTTGGAAGGAAAGGAAATGATCTTATCTTTCCCAAAAAAAAAAAAAAAAAAANTTAAAAATAAGAGAAAATTTACTATTTGGTCTCTCTTTCTTTACTAAGTTAACAATTTAGTCCCTTATTTATTTTACATACATAACGGGCACGCAAAGCCCCTAGTATATATATATACATACATGACGCACGCACAACGAGATGGTGAAAGAGCATCGAATTCTTTTGGCTAGAATTACAAATCAACCCCCAACAATTTCCAGAATTTTCAGTTAGGTCCCTGCACACGTTTCTAGGGACTAAAATGAAACTGTATAAACGTTTTTGGGGTCAAAGTGTAATTTATGAAAATATGGGGAGCAGAAAGATAATCACAGAATAGTACAGATTCTGGATAGAAAATTCGATTTAGTCCCTATCGGGTACTAAAAGTCATGATTTTGACTGAATTTCTCAACCGTCGGAACGCCTTTGGAGAATAACTCTATTGTTCCTCTATCCGAGTCCTAAAAACTAACCCATAGATATTCTAAACCTACCCCAAAATGAGATGAAGACGAGAAAACAAATTAAAAGAGAAGAAAAAAAAAGAAACCGAAATTAGACTCACCACACAAAGTTTCTCTCTCAAAAATAAGATTTTCTCTTTCTAAAAACGAATTCTTCTCTCTCTAAAAATCTGAATTCTCTCTCTCTAAAAATCTAAATTTTTCTCTCTTATTTGCTTCTCCAAAAGCTGTCTCTTTTCCTACAAACATGTCACCTATTTATAGGCTGAAAGGAGAATCAATATAATGAGGATCAAAAATTAGTGTTAATTGATACAAAATAATCTCCAAGAAATCAACTCAATTACCAATCTAAAATTGGTGATCAAATTCTGAAAATTTGATTGATTTGGGTAAAAAATTAGAGATTTAGAATGATCAAAACTTTTTTGAATTAGACATAACAGAAGACAAGGAAAAGGAGAAAAACACAGAAAAAGACGGAAAACAACTACATGAAACAAAGAACTCCCAGGACGAAGCTGTCGATCCAGGGCCAGATCTCCTTGATTTTCAGATTGTGATTGGAAGAAGCAATCCTCCAATTGTTACTGTTTTGCCTCAGCATTTCTTCAATATCTTCTCTGATAATCTCCGTGTGCTGATTTTGATTTCTTAATTTACCTTTGGAGCAAAACTTGCGTTGGCAGACCAATTGAGCAACCTCTCCTCTGAAATCCTTGCTGTATTCCAAAAAGGTTCTGAATCCTTTAAAGAACGTTTCTTCTAACTGATTTCTATCCATCTCACAGTAGTAGAATAACATCATTGGGCCATTAGTGGTGAAACAGAAAGCAGTAAAGATGTTTTTCTGATTCGCCTTAAAACGATCGCTTGCAATGAGAATGTCTCCCTTTTTCCAGTTATAAGGGATTTCATTATTGGGGTGAAGACAGCGATTTAGGTTCAGATTAATATGAAGATCCTTCGCCGTAGTTTGGGACAGCCTCTTTTGTTGGAGATTGTGCCCTAGGGCCAATCATTTTATTTGATAAATATGTTGTGAACATATTATTAATTTATGGAAGATAAATTAATATGTTGTCATANATTTGAATCTAACCTCGTTTCTATGAGTATAGATTGCCCAGCAGAACCAAAGAACATGTTCGGTGAAGCCTTCATAATTTGTATGCTGATGTTGGTCAGTTAGGAAGTAATGAATCCATCTTCTGAAGCCAGCAACTGGGAGTTTATCATTTCTGAGTCCCAACGAAGAGCTAAACCAAGCTGCTCTTGTCAAAGGGCAGTCAAAAAACAGGTGATTTTCATCTTCAATCGTGTCACATCCAAAAGCGCATAAGCCATCAATATTGAAATTTTTCTTGAGGAGATTGTTACCAAGAGGAAGGCTGTTGCGAATACATTTCCACATGAAAAGGGAGAGCTTTGGAGGCAGATCTGCTTTCCAAAGGGAAGACCAGTCGAAGTTAGGCATTGTGCTATCATCATTCCGCTCTCTCTGTAATTCGTTATAGGCACTTTTAACTGTGTACAACCCTTTGTGCCCTTTTGTCCAAATAATGGAATCAGGTCTATCCGTATGGGATAGAGGGATTTTCATAATTTCCCTGGTGTCTGCTTCACTGAACATATTGGTAATGGTATTTTCATCTCATCTCTGCCTATTTGTGGTTAAGTCAGCAACTGGATTCCATTCATCTCCCGAGTTGGAGTGAACCAAAGACTACAACCAATCTTAATATTTTTTTCATTTCCAACTCTTCATCTACAGTCTTTGATTATAAAAGACAAGCAACGTATCACGCTTTCTCCTTGTTGAGAAAAACATGATGGGTAATGATTTGTAATATTTAACATCCCTACGAATTTAAAATATATCAAGTTATTTGAGCAAAATAAATCAAGTTTGAGATATTTTAAAGAACGTATTACTATCTAAAGAAATTAAATTGATATGGTCAGATGGGTATTTAGTATTCCCTTCCCTTTTCTCTTTTAAATATGTTTTTTTTAACTCATGATGATTCAATTAATTTCTCTGGAAATGTTTTCCAATACTCTCTCTTTGATGGTTTTTATCTTCTTTTTTTCCTCTCTTGATGGGAGATTATCCTCTTTCTATTTATGAGATTTTTTTCCTCTTTAGGAGTTTTTTTTCTTCTATTATTTATATTAATATGGAATATTTGTTAATTTCTTTTCAATGGTACTGCTTGTTTTGTTATTTACAATTGTTAAAACTTTAGAATAAATTGATTGACTAAAATTAGTGAAAGGATATATCTTATTGTTTTATCTCATCCTCTTTGTCACGTATTTTTGACTAATATATTTTTTGTTATATGAATAGTTATAGAAAAAGTAATGTTTTATATTAAGTGACTATTATGATTTTTTTTATGAGAACAACAAAAAGGTCAAAGAAAAAAAGCAAAGTCCAAACCTAACATGACAGGCACATGAGAGGCCCTAGACACAAAAATAATGAAAGAAGTCCTTATGAGAAAGCTCATGCCGCTTAATGATGAAGTCGGCTAAAAGAAAGGTCTGTAAATCTTCCAGAATTGGTTGAAGAAAAAGACGAGCGCTGACAAGCTTAGTCAATAACTGGAGGAACCTTGGCTTATCTGCAACGAATGGAACCTGTGAAACAAAGAGGGAATGTTGCGCCATAACAATATCCCTGATGACAGAGAAAGCAAATAAATGGTGATCCAGGTTACGAGTATTAGACTTCTTTCCTAAATAGGCGAAGCAGTCTTGCACAAAAACAAGAAAGTAAACTGGAACTACCCTCCTCAATTTACGAATTAGTAGTAGAATAGTCGGACTCGTGTTGGGAGACAGGTTGTAGATGGGTCATTCATGCTTGAGTGAAGAACCACGGGAGATCCGAGGAACACCACGATTGACTCGCAAGGCATATTCTTGCATACATACATAGTCACTAATATTTTGTTCGGTTATCCATCCCATATATATGAAATTGTTCTTACAAATTCATATTCGACATGTATTTCACACTTGACTATAATGAAAGAGTCTTTTAATAAAGATAACTGTATTAACAATATTGAACCTTGCTTATTTTAATTTTAAATCTCAAAACAAAAATATAATAAAGATGACTCTTCATAATCCACAACTATAAATAAGTCATAGAAGAGGGCATTCTATGGTTTTTCATTAACAAATTGTTAATTACAAAAAATCAATAAGATGATTCTTCTTAATCCATGTATATAAAGTGAGAAGATAAATATAACCGTTTCATTTGTTTAAAAAGAAAATCAAAGTGTTTCTCATAAAATGAGCAATTTTGAGGAAAGCTTGCCCTTTATAAAAGGTGGAGAATCTTATATATTTAATTACCTTTGATAAATAAGTGTGCAATACTATATTATTTTACGGAGCTTAACGTAAAGATACAATTACATTTGTTTACAACTTTAAAAAAATTTGCATTTTAATAATTTCTCATACAACGTGTCTATTTATAGATAACTTTGGAAGGAAAAGAAAGAAACACCTCTGGTAATTAGCACTAAAATGTATAATTTATAAAAGAAAATTTGGTGATCATACTTAAATAGTAAACAATAGGGGATAAGCAAGTGAGGTCAACTAAATTTGGGCAAATGAATAAAATAAGGAAGAAAGCAAGGTGAGGTCAATCCAAATTAGAAAAAGTAAAGGTCGTTTAAACTTTAAACGAAGTCGTTTAGTATTCGCCGCCTCCATGGAAACCCGGTAAGCGAGGACGAAAAAAAACATTGAATTTCGTACCTCATCTTGTTTTGGACGAAACAAAGCGACCACGACTTCCTTCTTCGCTTTTCTCTCTCTCTCTCTCTCTCAACCAAACCCTATCGAAGACCTTACCTCTTTTTCATTGTCTCTCAGGAATCAATCCGATGCTTCGGTTCTGGCGTCTTCGTGGATTCGATTGCAGAGGTGATTTTTTTTTTTCTGCGTTTGTGTTGGCCAAGTTTTTAAATGTATTAATCTTCTGCGGGGGAATCATGGAATTGAATGTTTCAGATATGTGTTATCATTCGTGGATTTGCCGGATCTGGTCTTATTTAGGAGTATTAGTACCTTCGCTGATACATTCCTTCACAAATTGGATACTATATATATATATATATCAGCTGTAATATTATCCTAATTGTCCGTTTGTGCGGAGTGAGTGAAATGATGTTGGAAGTTAGTATGTCGTGTATAGTTTCCGCACAACTAATTTTTGTTTAATTTAGCTGGAAATTTGATTTTATGTAGGATTCCTCTTGCTCCGCTAATTTATTTTCTATGCATGGGACCATAGTTTTCCTCGAGTATCCGATAATCACTAAGAGTTGTTCTTCATTTTATCCCGATTCCCACTATCCATTAGTCTGATCACATGTGTGCATATTTATGCACCTGATGTCTCTGAATTTATTTGATGGGCGGTGCCTTTTTTCATTTATTTTGTTTAGATATGTTTTGAATTTTTGATGCACGAGTAGATCATTCTGGTAGATTAAACAAATGAGAGTGAGAAATAGTCATGTGGAAATTTCAGTTGACTGTCATTGGTCCCCGCATTTGAATGTCCACATGACAGCTTCTCATTGATCTAATTTATCTATGGTAGGTATGTGTATGAAAATTTCTCACTTCGGACAGCCATTGGCTGTTTAAGTTACAGCCATGTTTGTGTAAGAGTTTTCTGGTGTTATTTGTTTTACTTGGTGTGGTTTGTTTATATCAGAAGAACTGAGGGTGGATGGTCATGCTGAATTTTTTTTTTTGGACCATCATAATCTGGCCGGCTTATTGATCTTGTTGTGTGAGATGTCAATAAAATCTACTTTCGAATTTCACTTCCAAATGGTATGGGCTACGTGTCTTGTGATAAACGAGCAGGGATCTTGTGCTCTCATCAAGACACTTTTTGTTGAATTGTCAATACTGTGATTCTTGATTCAAACGTACAATTTACAACAGTAATTAGCCTTTATTTTTTATGATTGAATGAATGACAAGATTCAATCGTGCTGGATGAATTGCACAAATACAGTATATCGATCCCAGTACAGTATGTGATGTTATTTTTTAAGCTTATGTTAAATTTACTATCTTGGTATTTTGCTCATGTTACATGCCTTTTTTTTTTGGGGGGGGGGGCTTTAAGTCACTTAACACTTTGTCACCTTATCTTATGATGGATTCATGATGTCTATTGCAACATGAAAACTATGCTTTGAATGAGACAGATGTTGATTTTATTTCAATTAATTAAAATCATAATTTATATAGTTCAGCTGAGACAATCTCTAAGTTTTTATTCGCATATTTATTGTAGCTTGAGTTCAGTCAACAGAATATGATGGATGATGATTGTACAGATGGATAAAATGTCTGCTCCTTCATCACGGGAGCGCGCACAGCGCCTTTATGAGAAGGTATTATGTCTTTCCTATTTGGTGATTCACCAGGCTGTAAACTTCAAATTATGTGATCACCAAGTAGACAACAACCTGCTAAGAAAAGTATAATAGGAATTTTGATAGGTCTTACTTAATACATTCTTGTCATTATGATTGTAATGGGGGTTTACTTTTCTGGTTTTACTTTATTTGACCCTTCAATTCTTAAATTTAGTGCTTCTTTGTTTGTGTCCTTATTTGGCATTTTAGTCTTTTTTAAAATGAATATTTGGGTTTATTTACAAAATAACCTCTGAAAATATATTGTATCCAACACCATTGAGGATTTCTGTAACTAGACCTACTAAAGGAAAAGCAGAAAAAAGTTACTATACAAAGAACTGCTGTTAAAGAAAAAAGCATCTATCTAAATTGAATTTTAGTAGGTTAAATTTTATTTGATTTGGAAAAGGCTCTACTATGCTGGTACTAACAAGGAAAAAGAGCATAAGTTGGCATTAATTAGTTAACCAAACTATTATTCATAACCTACTTAATAGTATTTTCTTCATGTTAAGTTTTAAAATATCTATAAAATATGTAACCTCTGTCGTTTAGCCCTATGTAATGAATATTGCAACTGAATAAAAAGTTTGTCAAATTAAAAGAATTTAAAATTTCAGAACCCATAATTGCTGTTTCTGCCATTGTTTTTTTCTTTTCCCCCAATTGGTGCATCATTAACTATTTCTGTTAGACGAATCCTAAAGTGATTTTTTTATCACATATCTGTTTATCTGTAACTTAGAACCTTGAATTGGAGAATAAGCGCCGGAGATCAGCTCAGGCACGGGTCCCATCAGATCCAAATGCTTGGCAACAGATGCGTGAGAATTATGAATCTATAATTCTTGAGGATCATGCCTTTGCTGAGCAGCACAATATTGAGTATGTCTTGTGGCAGTTGCATTACAAGCGAATTGAGGAGTTGAGGGCATACTTAAGTGCTGCTCTTTCTTCCACAGGCTCAAATTCCTCTCAGGGGGCAAAGAGCCCTGCACGACCTGATCGGATAACTAAAATAAGGCTGCAGTTTAAAACCTTCCTCTCAGAAGCAACTGGATTTTACCATGATCTTATCATGAAAATAAGAGCAAAGTATGGTCTTCCACTTGATTATTTTGAGGATTCAGAGAACCGGATTGTAATGGAAAAGGATGGAAAGAAGTCTGCAGACATGAAGAAAGGTTTACTATCTTGTCAGCGTTGTCTGATATATTTGGGTGACCTAGCTCGCTACAAAGGTTTGTATGGCGAAGGTGACTCTGTAAATCGTGAGTTTGTGGCAGCTTCTAGTTACTACTTACAAGCTGCATCTCTTTGGCCATCAAGTGGAAATCCCCATCATCAGGTTTTAGGGATTTCCCTATATATTCTAATTTGTTTTGCTGTTTTTCTCTCACTTGTTCTGAATCGTGGATCATGGATAGTGATTCCAGTTTGATGAGTCTATTTATTTCAGCTTGCTTTATTGGCTTCTTATTCTGGGGATGAGCTGGTGACTATTTATCGTTATTTCCGGAGTCTAGCTGTGGATAGTCCATTTACAACTGCAAGAGACAATTTGATAGTTGCATTTGAGAAGGTATTAGATGTGCTGTTGATTTTTCAATGTTAGCTTTTTCTTTTTCTTATTAAATCAAGAAAGTATCAAATAATTTGAGAAGTGTCTTCCTTTGTTTGTTTTTGGTGTATTTAACTTTGACATTCTTCTTGTCTTGATGATGGTTTGAGTGCCAAAGTATTATTATGATAGTTCAAATCAGCAATTTTGACCGCCTCTACTGTTTCAATTTGAAACCTCAATTCATTTTAAAGCAGAAAGATGTAAATTTATGATTGCGTCAGGTTTGTTTACAAATGGATCATGTTGGGGAAGCATAGTGAACTATCATTGATCTTGATATTTTCATGCTGGTCTTGGCCCTTATCTTTTTCACCCTGTTGTCTAAAACTGAGTCACAGTAGGTCATCCTTTGGGTAATTTTCTCTTTGTTATCCTAACTGGATATTCTTTTATATCGTGATAGAATCGTCAAAGTTACTCTCAACTTCCTGGTGATGTTAAAGCTCTTGCAGTAAAGGAATCGTCTGGGAGATTAACTGGTAAAGGAAGAGGAAAAGTGGAAGCCAAACTTGCAGGAAGGGGTATGGAAGCTAGTCCTCGAAAGTATGGAGCATCTAATATGAAAGAGAATTACAAAGCCTTCTGCACCCGATTTGTCCGTCTAAATGGAATCTTATTCACACGTACAAGGTAGTTAATCCAACACTCTTTCTGCTCTGTTCATGCCTCTGCATTACTAAATAATGTCAATCCAAGCATCTAATTTTTTTCCCTCTTTTGTTTCCCTTACTGTGGTGATAGCCTTGAGACCTTCACTGAAGTTCTCTCTCTGGTTAGTACTGGCCTGCGGGAGCTTCTGTCCTTTCACCAAGATGAGGAGCTGAATTTTGGCACAGACACTCATGAGAATGGACTTGCAATTGTCAGAATTGTGTCCATTCTTATTTTTACAGTTTATAATGTGAATAGGGAATCTGAAGGTCAAACTTATGCTGAAGTAGTACAGCGTGCTGTTCTACTTCAGAATGCGTTCACTGCAGCTTTTGAAATGATGGGTTACATTGTAGAAAGATGTGTACTGATAAGTGAACCTTCTTCTAGTTATCTTCTACCAGGCATATTGGTTTTTGTAGAGTGGTTGGCATGTTATCCTGATCTTTCTGCTGGCAATGATGTTGATGAGAACCAAGCAAAAGTAAGATCAAAATTTTGGTATCACTGTATATCCTTTTTGAACAAGCTACTATCAGTTGGGCCAATGTCTACTGAGGATGATGAAGAAGATACTTGCTTTAATAACATGAGCCGATATGAAGAAGGCGAAACTGAAAATAGGCTTGCTTTGTGGGAGGATTTTGAGTTAAGAGGATTCCTTCCTCTTCTTCCTGCACAAACCATCTTGGATTTTACAAGGAAGCATTCCCTTGGAAGTGATGGTGACAAGGAAAGAAAAGCTCGGGTCAAAAGGATTATAGCTGCTGGAAAGGCTTTAGCAAATGTTGTCAAGGTTGATCAAAATATGATATATTTTGACTTGAAGAGAAAGAAATTTATTATCAGTGCTGAGCCTCAAACGGCAGATGATTTTGTTATTGCCGCCTATTCAGGCATGCCTGATGTAGAGGAGTTGGTGCAAGAAAATCCGGTAAACAAAACAATGGTGGGAGTTGTACTGCCAAACCAACATCAGTATGTGGAGGAAGATGAGGATGATGAAGTTATAGTTTTTAAACCTGTGGTAGCTGAGAAGCAAGCTGATGTGGTTATTTCAACATGGGCAGATTGTCAGCGCTTGGACCCTGTTCAAAAGGCTTCTGTGGATGATAAAAAATTTCATGCAAACTCTATTTCAAGCCCCCTAAATAATCTAAACCATCAAAATGCTTTTGATGCAAATTTACAAATGCCTGTTTCTGTCAGTGGTATGATGCCTCAACACCTGCAACCAATTCAGCCACATTCTTCACGGTGGTTAGAGGAAGAAATTTCTCTTGCTAACAGTTTAAAAGGTCTCAGGGTCTTGGAGAATGGGCATGTGATAAAAACTGATATGCAAGAAGCTATAGGCATCTCTAATCATGGAGTACTTCCTGTTCCCATCCAACAATCTGTCGGTGCTGGTGCTACTGCTTTGTTTTATGGTCTCTCAAAAGCTCCAGAATCTGTGGTACCATCCAAAGTTGATGCTATTGCATCTTGTGGGGCTATGATCGACAATTTGGCTCTGAATACATCGCCAACCATTCAAGCTGGTTTAAGTAAAGCTGTCAGTCGTCCTTCCAGGCACCTTGGACCTCCTCCAGGTTTTAGTCGTCTTCCTTCGAATCAAGTAAATGAATCTTCTGTCTCAGTTCCAATCAGTGGGAATCCATTGTTGGATGATTACAGTTGGTTAGATGGATATCAATTGCCTCCATCAACAAAGGGCCTAGTGCCTAATATTCCTATTGCATATTCCCATTCAAATTCCCAGCAAGTCAGCCATAGCAATGGCTTGGGTGGAACAGTCAATTTTCCCTTTCCTGGAAAACAGGTTCCACCAGTGCCTCTTCATGAGGAAAAACAAAATGGTTGGCAAGATTATTACACTTTGGAGCTCTTAAAAACCCACCATAATCAGCAGCTGCAGCCACAGCAACAGTTAACTGCTGGAAATCAACACTTTACTCCACTGCCTGATCAATTCCAAGGACAGTCGATCTGGACAGGTCATAACTATGTGTGATGTCAGTGTGAGAGTATAGATGGTATGCATCAGATCTTAATTAATTGCTGGTTTTTTAGTAGATGACCTTACTCCTGTTTAAACTTTTGATCTCTAATATGAACTTGTTTTGTTTATCCTTGAAGGAATTGCGAATGTGATGCTTCCCTTTGCTTACCCTTTAAAACTCCATCGCTGCCGCCAAGTCATTGAATATTGTTGGAGTTTCTTTGGCCTTGACTTGTTGCAGCACTTGCTACTAAGAAAGGTGAGTCCACTCCATTCTTTAAGTTGATGATTTTACTTAATACAGATTATATAACTTAAAAGGTGCTCCAACTAGAGATTATGGCTACTTGCCTACTTCTGTAGCTGAACCCTCGAATGAATGTTAATTTTTTGTTCAATGTTGAATCTGTTCCTGTTTATTCAACTTTGCTTTTAAATAATGTAGATTTGGCGGAGCTCTCCAGCCCGGAGGAAGGATAATATGCAAGCATCTTTACTGTCGATATTCTTAAGGAGTAATTGGCTTGTCTGGTTGGGTGAATAGGTGTTAAATAAAGGATTATCCCAGTAACGTTTTGGCTTGTATCTTCAGGGATTAGTGGTAATGACAATGGTTTGGTTCACTTGTCTCGTGGAAATGCCATGATTCACCTGTCACAATCGTTGTTACCCTCGTCTGGCTGACCATGATTCATAGTGCTGCTAGCCCTATATTATGCCTCAGAGCTTCAGACTATATAGTAAAGGTCGGTAGGTATGAACTGGGTGTCTTGGGTGTCAAATATTGGATCCATGGTATTGGTATATGATAATGACATTGGGGGTCACGTGAGCGAGTACACGTGTTTGGTGGTGGCGTCTAGTATATGATGAATGGTATATGGTTCATTTTATCGTTTGTTTGTTTGCTTCGAAGTTGAATGGCTCGAACTTCTGAATAAAGAAATCCTGTTGTACGGTGGATATATTTCCATCGTGGTCAGTGTGAATGTAATCAGATACCTCCCTCTATTTTGTACATTTTTTATGTACAAAGTTTGGAGGGTTATATTTTTCTTCGTTTGGTATTCATTTTCCGGTGTAGCTCATTAACACTGAAGATTCCAAACTTTGATTTCTTATTTTCTTCGTTATAAAGTATCTTGATGGCCTTATTTGTGTTGAGAAAAGTTGATGCATGTTTTTAGAGCAAGATTGCTATACCTCTTCTGACACACGATCCACAAATTTGATGGTTCGTTGGTCATTGACGTTGACGTTGATTCATTATTTGTTACAGATAATAAATCAAATTGCATAGTTCAATCATTTGGTGGTTTTTTTTTTTTTTGGGGTTTCGGTCAGCATTTTGGTGGTTGTTGCCAGCTAACTTGAAAGGGACACATCTTTGGGCCTTCACTATCTTTTTGTTGATTCTCCCAGGAAGCTAAGATGAATTGTGTGTGTTCATCAGCCCATGCACATAATTATTTAATATAAAAATGTTAACAAATATTGACGCATGCATTTATTATTTCATCATATTAGTTAAGTTAAATTATTCTTTCGGAAATTTTGTAGACATTGCCAATTCATATTATTATTTTAAATATATTGAACTTAAATCATTTAATATATGTTATATATTTTTTCTTTTGCCATTAATTGTATAGAGAATTAGCTAGTAGTTATAGAGAATAAATTATTAAAAGTTCTTACAATATATATCGAATGCTTTTTAAATTGTTAGTCAAATTATATATCTCAAAAATTAGTTGATATTACACAAACAAAAAACAATTAAGCAAAAGTTCAATAGGAGGGAAACAATTGTAGTTTTGGACTCGAACCAGTAATTAAAATTTTAAAAAGAAAACATGTCTTTAAATCACTTTAAATGATGATAAAATTATAATAGTGAGAGTGTGAGACAGAGGAACCCCAATGGTTAATATTTAGTTAAGATACTTAGATCCAATTATTTTCGAAGAACAAATTCAAGGACGTCATTGATTGTTACGTACCATGTGTCGCCAACAAAGAAGTCGGTTTTACAGTTGGGAGAGTTTTCTGACTCCATTAACCTCAGAATCGTAGTGTCCTATTAAATACATATATACATAGTAACTAGCTTGGCATGTCAGTTTTTACTTTTTTCTAATTTGTTAAAAAATAGAAATATTTTAAACATATTTTGCATAAAAAATTATCTTATTAAAATAATTTTATGGTTTTTTATTAAATTTCCAGAAACAGTATTTGTATTGATACATATAGATATATATACAACTTTATTTACAATTCTGGAAAAGTATATTATAGTAAGAAAAGGAATAAACGCGCTTAGTTAGCTCGATTCATTAAACTAATCAACTGTGTAAGCTAACCTAATTAATCTTTTTTAAAAGATGTATATATTTTTTATTTTATTTTATTTAATATACTCTAATTCTTATTTTCTCAATTTCATGAATTAATATATATATATATATAATTATATATATATATATATATATCACATTACATACTCTAATTCTTAAAAGTAAAATTAACGACAATATAAGAATTTAGAGTCTAATGAGTAATGAGCAATTTTCTAACCGTCTCCTTTTGAATTTATCTTTTTTTTTAATTATTATGATAAGTCTTATTAGCTAACTTAAATAGTAAATACGATGGTACACAGTATTATTTTATGTCACAACTATATAGTTCTTTTTACTCACCTTGTACATTGTCAAAAATTTAAATTTGTATTAGACATTAAGAAATATTATTTTGTAATGAAAAAAATTTGTTTTAAAGTTTAAACACTATATATCTATATCTATCTATACTATATTATATGTGGGAGGAGCCTTCCAGTCGTCCTCCCACCTTATACTAAGATAAAATTATAACATGTAATTAAAATAAGAGAAAATTTATTATCTGGTCCCTATTTTTTTACTAAATCAACGGTTTAGTCCCTAATTTATTTTATATACATATTTGTATC
>QANZ01041876.1:279835-304697 GCA_003254925.1 Chamaecrista fasciculata
AGCATGAGCTGGAAGAGTTCCAACCAAAGCAAATTGCTGATTCTACAACGGAGTCCGAGTATATTGCAGCATCTCGTAACCCTGTTTTGTGACAATAGTGGCGCTATTGCACAAGCCAAGGAGCCACGGTCCCACCAGAGGACCAAACATATACTCAGACGTTTTCACCTAGTCAGGGAGATGATTGACAGAGGTGATGTAAAGATATGCTAGGTAGCAGGCGAGGACAACGTTGCTGATCCTCTGACTAAACCTCTTGCAAGGGTCATACATGAACGCCATGTATCGTCGATGGGGATTAGACACATTGATCAGTGAACCTAGAGTAGGAAGAACTAGATTAATGATTGTACCCTAGTGCAAGTGGGAGTCTGTTGGAAATTGTGCCCTAGGGCCAATCATTTTATTTGATAAATATGTTGTGAACATATTATTAATTTATGGAAGATAAATTAATATGTTGTCATATTATTTGCATGTTTACTATGATAACGTCCATGATTAATTATGAGATAATTAATCTAAAATTGTCCCTGGTCGATTATTTTTGTGGGAGCAAAAATGAACTAAGACCAGCATGACCTCGGTGCATAAGATGCACGCACTAGATGCTGGGACGAGAGACATGGTGCAATTACGTAAGGTGGTTACAAATTGCTGGACTGAACCGGAGAGTCCTGCATGGGTTTAGTCATCAGCTAGTCTCTCCTAGTACGCCTGTAGCGATGCCTTTGACCTGAGGTCAATGACTATTCCGGCGTTGCAGTTGTCAGTCTTTGGCTTAGTCTAACGCTGCCCGTAACAGGGTAGTTATACGGACTAAGTACGGGACTGGTTGATTGCATTGCTGTGGAATGTGGATTGGCCAAAATTTGATTTTGTCCCTCATTAAGATGAGAGATATCTAACTGGCGCCCTCGATGAGTCTGTCCAGGAGAATGCGTGGCCACGCTGGGTTTTGGGACTTACTCAAGGAATCGAGAAAGTTGAGGTTTGGATTATGGATGACATACCTGTGCCTAGTCCATGACCAAGATATCGTAGGACAATCGGATCTCTGACACGGAGGTACTGAGGTTAAGTCGTTTTCTGGTTACCAAACGATAACTCACGGATTTTGGGTAGTTGTGATGGCTTGCTAGAGTCCGCTCACAACTTGTAGGTCATGGGGATGCCCTACTGCCAACTTCACGTGGGGCCTGCTGGGTCACACACGAGCAGGAACTGATCACCATTCGAGTGGGACACGAATTAGGGTTAATTCGTGGGTCACGTGAGTGACACGATTTAAGACACAGAGGAAATGTCTGGGACATTATGTCTTGTCTTAATTAATCTACAGATGACATATTTAGATTTGTGGGACAAATTTAAATATTAATAATTGAATATAATTAATGAGATTAATTATAGGCAATTTAAATATTAGGAAAATAATTCAGATAATGTTCCTAAGAGTTAGGAAATTATTGAATTATAAAATTCCTAAATATTGGAGAGGGTGGCGCCTCTTGGGGTATTATTTGGTTAAATAAAAATGTTTTATTTAATTCAAATAATATTTGAAATTCAAATGGAGATTTGAAATTCAAAAGATTTGGTGAGTATCTCTCAAGATCTTTGGTGAATCAAAAATAAGGAAGTTTTTGACTAATTAAATTCCAAGGATAAATTGAGGGAGGAAGGCGCCATCTTGGTGGGTCCCATTGGGAGATTTGATCTGTCAATTTGATTCTCTAAGATTGCATTTTGAATTTAAATATAATATTAGAGTAATATTATAATTATAAATTCAAGGCCTAAAATAATTATATTATCAAAATATCTTTATTTTAGGAATTATTAAATCACCAAATATTCTCCCTATTTAAAGGGGGCAAGTCGACTTGCCCAACATACATATGTGAGAAACCCTAGTTTGTTTTCCTCCTAAGAGTTAGAGAGAGAAAAATTCCTTTGCACACATATTAGAGAAAGTCGACTTTCTCTAAGAGTTAGAGAGAGAATTCTACTTTGCTCTAGAATTAGGGTTTTGAGAGAAGAATAGGCAAGAAGGAGTTCTTGTGGGGGGATTCTTCTTAGCGCCACCTCCATTGCTGATTTTCAAGAAGGAGTTCTTGAAATTAAGAGGTCTGTAGATTGGTCCCGGAATTCTTTTGAGAAAAGAATTGGAGGCTAGCACCTCGGTGATCAAAGAAACTGTTCGTGTGGATTACTGGCAGAGGGAAAACTCTGGGAGTGGACTCCGTGGAACTCGCTCGTTCAACCGATTGATTCGAAACTCTGAGGTATAACACTAACCAAAAGTTTTAAATTCTACTAGCGGATCTGTTCGGGAATCATAGGACCTAGGCGTTATTTTTTAATTCTTTTTGCTTCCGCTCCTTAGGCGCCTAGAATTCCCAACATCTTTTTGGAGACTTGGTTATTCCAGATGTTGATAATTGACTCGGGGGCAGGCTTCTCAGATTTGAATCTAACCTCATTTCTATGAGTATAGATTGCCCAGCAGAACCAAAGAACATGTTCGGTGAAGCCTTCATAATTTGTATGCTGATGTTGGTCAGTAAGGAAGTAATGAATCCATCTTCTGAAGCCAGCAACTGGGAGTTTATCATTTCTGAGTCCCAACGAAGAGCTAAACCAAGCTGCTCTTGTCAAAGGGCAGTCAAAAAACAGGTGATTTTCATCTTCAATCGTGTCACATCCAAAAGCGCATAAGCCATCGATATTGAAATTTTTCTTGAGGAGATTGTTACCAAGAGGAAGGCTGTTGTGAATACATTTCCACAAGAAAAGGGAGAGCTTTGGAGGCAGATCTGCTTTCCAAAGGGAAGACCAGTCGAAGTTAGGCATTGTGCTATCATCATTCCGCTCTCTCTGTAATTCGTTATAGGCACTTTTAACTGTGTACAACCCTTTGTATCCTTTTGTCCAAATGATGGAATCAGGTCTATCCGTATGGGATAGAGGGATTTTCATAATTTCCCTGGTGTCTGCTTCACTGAACATATTGGTAATGGTATTTTCATCCCATCTCTGCCTATTTGTGGTTAAGTCAGCAACAGTTTGGATTCCATTCATCTCCCGAGTTGGAGTGAACCAAAGACTACAACCAATCTTAATGTTTTTTCCATTTCCAACTCTCCATCTACAGTCTTTGATTATATCCTCAGCTCTGTTGCAAATGGCACGGGCGAAAGGGGAAGACAGAGAGCTGCCTTTAAAAGACAGGTTGTCTTTGTTACAACAGTATTATGCCATAAACGTAGTAGAGAGGAGAGAGTCCCTATTATTAATAATTCTCCAGACTTGTCTACCAATTAGAGCTTTGTTAAAATCTCTAAATCTTCTTATCCCCAGCCCCCCTTATGTTTAGGTTGACAAATCTTGTGCCAAGCTATCATGTGTGGTGTATTGGGGTTTTGATGGTTTCCCCAAAAGAAATTTGCCACTACAGAATCACATTGTTTGGCTTCTTTCTCTGATAGCGAGAAATACAAAAGATGGTAAACTGGGATGGAAGAGAGCACTGACTTTATAAGTACAACTCTACGAGCTTGGGACAGCAGGTTTGCCTTCCATCCTGAAAGCTTCCTTTGAAGAGTTTCATGAATCTCCTCAAAGATCTTCCTATTTCTAGCTTCCCCATCTATGAAACTTCCTAGATATTTGTTGAATTTGTCTACTTTCTTGAGAGAGGAAGTTTGACATAACATTTTTTGGAATCTATTAGGGGTATTGGGGCTGAAGGTGATGTCAGATTTGGTCGTATTAACCACTAAGCCTGAGGCTCGCCCAAAAGACGTGAAGATTTCCTTGAATCTGTTACATGAGACCAAATCCGCTTTAAAGAACAACAAGATGTCATCTGCATAGATGAGATGATTGACAGGGGGGCCTGTCTTGAGATTTTAATCCCCTTGAGGGATCCTTCCTGCTGAGCCTTAATGAGCATACCTGATAGGACATTCATACAGAGGATGAACAGGTACGGGGAAATGGGATCTCCCTGTCTGAGTCCTGCTTTAGGACAAAAAGAATCAGATAAATTGCCATTTACCTGGACTCTGAAGGAAGTAGTGGAAATGCATTGGTGAATTAATTGGATCCAATGTGAAGGAAAATTCATTTCTTTTGTCATAGGCTTTGAGCAAATCAATTTTCAAGCTTGCCCAGTAACTATTACCCTTCTTACATCGCCTAATATATCTGATGAGTTCGTGAGCTACCAAAATGTTGTCACTAATCAGCCTACCCTTAGCAAAGGCGTTTTGGAAGGGAGTAATCACATCACTTATAATTTGTTGTAATCTATTAGCAAGAGTTTTGGAGATGACTTTATATGCCTCATTACAAAGACTAATTGGCCTAAAGTCCTTGAAACTCTCTTGGTGATCACCTTTAGGAATGAGAGTGATGATGGTTTGGTTGAGTTCCTTCAGTAAAAACCCTCTGTTAAGAAAAGAAGAAACCATAGCAATGAGATCCTTTCCAACCGAAGGCCAAAATTGGTGGTAAAAGATGGCAGGGATGCCATCAGGACCAGGGGTTTTGTGCCCATTAATTTGGAAAACAGCCGTCTCAATCTCCATGGTCGTAAAAGGCCTATTAAGGATATCAATATGCTCAGATGTAAGCTTAACGATCTGGGATTCCCGTATCAGTTTTGTTTTGTCTTCCAGCCTACAGTTATCGGGTACTGTGAAAAGGTCTTGGAAATAACTATTAGCAGCCTTTAAAATATCACTTTCACACCAATTCCAATTGTCGGAAGGATCTTGGATGGCAACAATTCTAGCTCTACTCCTCCTTTGTTTGACCACTGAGTGGAAATATTTGGTGTTCCTCTCTCCATTAATTAACCACATCTGTCTAGCCCTTTGGGCCCAAAAAATATGTTCACATTGTAAGAGAAATTCAAGCTTAGCCCTAAGACCCCTTTCCTTACCAAAAACAATGTGAGATGGGTTTTTAGTAATCTCTTCCTGAATATCCGCAAGGGCTTTTTCAGTGTCATTGATTTGTGTTTTTAGGTTGCCAAAATGGTGTTTGTTCCACCACTTCAGCTTTGCCGTGGTCCTTTTAACTTTGTCCACAAACCTATAGGCAACAGATCCTTGACTACTATCACTATCAGACCAGACACTATTCACTATCTTTCCACAGTCCTCATGAGTAAGCCACATCTCTTCAAAAAGAAATCTGCGATTAACTTTCAGGTCTGGTCCCTCCGTATGGAGTAAGATAGGGGCATGGTCAAAACCAGCTATGGGCATAACTTCAATCCAAGTCTGCTGGAAAAGGTCCATCCAATTTGAGTTACACCAGCCACTATCCAGCTTTTCATAAATTCTGTGGTCCTGCTTCCTATTATTGCTCCAAGTATATTGGTTCCCTTTAGAGACAATGTCTATAAGATGTCTCGATTGCATAATGTCTAAAGGTTTTGTATTACTTTTAAACTTGGAGCTACCAGACCACTTGTCACTCGGGAAGAATACTTGGTTAAAATCACCTATGAGAAGCCAAGGCTTCGTCAAGGGGTCCACAGATTCAATAAAATCCCATAATCTGTGTCTTTTATGTCTTTTGGGAGGACCATAGATATTAGAGAGCATGACAATATGGTCAGCAGGCAAGATAAAATACCCATGAATCCAATACTTGCATTTAGAACTAAGTTGAAATACAAGGGGGTTTTTCCAAAAAACTGCTAATCCCCCACTTCTACCCTTAGCATCGACATTCAGTACATAATCAAAACCTAAACTAGAACACAAAAGATTGAGTTTATCAACTGAACACTTAGTTTCTTGTAGGCATAAAACATCAGGATTACATTTCAGGCAAATGTTTTTGAGTCTATTTCTTGCTGAGGCTTTGCCCAGACCCCGACAATTCCATGAAAGGACCTTCATGATTCCTCGGGGGGTTGTTTTGGTACAACCACCCTAAAACCTATCGAAAAATTCTTCAGCATCTCACAAATGTTATCAAGGTCCGAGTCTACCCCGTCTGATGTCATCTCACTAACTGGTTCCTCTGATTTGGCTCGTTTTGGTGATCCCAAGTCCGTCTCTTCTTCCAGCTCTTCAATCACCACTCCTTTCCTTTTTCTTGGAGGCAGTATAATCTCCAAAGTCCACAGCTTGGGTCTTTTTGGAAGTTTTCCAGATTGTATTTGCTGAGTCTCATCCTCCCCCCATCTTCGTTTGTTTGTATTCTCGCCATCTGTTTTGGGCCCAAAATGGGGAGTCCAAACTGTCATTGCCTTCCTTTGCCCATAGTTGGTCATATCAGCTTGGTCATTCCTGAATTGGCCCATATTTCTTCCAATTAGCTCCCAAAGGTTCTCCAAGAGAATTTCTGGACTGGGAAAAGTCAAAAGGTAGTTCTGGGGTCGTATTTTGCATTCCCATTAGCGATTGAGCCTCCCTTAACTCGATGGCGTCCGCATCAAGTAAACTCCTCGGAGGAAAAGGAGTGATGGTTCCCACAGTAATACTATCTGCATTGTCAAGTTTGCCCCCATGTCCTGAGGCACTACCTTCCTCCTTTTTATGTTGATGTTGATCATCAAGGGGTTTATAAAAGGAGTGTTCAAAAAGTGTGCAGGACTGACTCCAGAAGTTTAGATCTTCCTCAGATGATAGGGTATTATTTTCATTGAAAAGAGGGTAAGTTATAGGGTCCCACACTAGTTTCCCGGTTCCTATAACCATACCCTCTTCCTCACAGTCCATCCAGCATAATGGGAAAAACCTCTGTCGTACATTATCATCTTGTTCAAGAAAATGAACAATCTCTTGGTGGGGGATAGGGAAAATGTGGGCAGGAGGTGTCGAGTAGAACCGAACAGCCTCATGATGGAGCTCAGGATCAGCCTCCAAAGCTTCAATTTCAGGGACAGTAATGACTTCCCTCTGTTGGGTGTTTGTTGGAGGTTCCGCCTGAAGGGTAGTATGATTGCCTTCGTCATGTCCTTGGTTACCAGGGACCACTTGATCTTCTAAAAGTTCTTCTGGGTCCTCAGAAGAATTTGGGGAATTGTTGTGGTCCCCAAAGAAACCATTTCCCTCTTCATTGTCAATCACTATGGTCAAATCATCCTCCATCGGGTCCTCCTCCAATTCTTCCTCTGTGGGCTCTAAAGGGTATAACGGTTGGGGACCAAAAGCTTGATTAATTGGGACTTCAGCATTAGAGTGATTTCCAAAAACTCCATTCTCATCAAAAAATCCTAAGGGATCATAATCATACTCTAGGAGAGGTTGTCTAAGAGGGAAAAGGTCTATACCATGTGCATATTGGCGTTGGGTAATCCTGGTAGATCATCTATTATTATGATTCAAAAAAGCCCTAGCTTCATTAACAAAATGAAACCTGGACACCATATACCCTGTTTCCAGACCTACAAATGGGTTTATGACATTCATCTGGTCATAGAGAGCCGAAGCTCTTCTCTGTTCAGTCCAAGTACATGCCGATGAAGTGTGACCGATCCTTCCACATCCCAGACAAAGTCTAAAAATTCTCTCATAGCGGCATTGAATCCAGAATAGGTGGTGGTCAGATTGAAGGACAAAACCCATAAGAAGGGGTCGACTGATAGGAATACGCACTCGGACCCTCATAAATCTCAGGTTTCTGGGAATTGTCAGAGCCCAGTCAACGTTCAACACCTCTTCGAATATACTACACAGTGCTCTAGCTATTGCCGGAACCTGGAATTCCAATGGCAGTCCCCACAGTTGAACCCAAATAGGGAGTTCAGTGACTTTATAAGCCTAGAGAATGATGTTTGGTTCCCACGGAGCACAGAAGAATAGACCCCCCTGCAGGGACCATGGTCCCTTAGTCTGAATGAACAGCCTTTCCTCATCATTAGAGAAGTAGATGATGAAGTTGCTTCCACTTCCTCCAACAACCCGAACTTCTCCTCTTAAGTTCCAGAACTCATTGATAAGAGCTTGGATACGTCTTGTGGTAAACTTTCTTTCATCAATGAACGACCCTACTAGACATTTCCTCCAGAATCTCCGATAATCCTCTATTCTCTCTTCGTTAACTCGGACTAACGGACCTCTAGCGATTCTTCTACGAGGTGGGGATCGTGGTTGCCGGGCTCCATTTTGGTCATTAATTTCCTCCAACTCCACTTCTGATTCTCGCTCGCTCGAGTCAGTCCAGTTTATTTCACGAGGATTATTCATCTTAAAATGAGGTTTGGTGTTTTGGGGATTGGAGTATTTGGAGGGAGGTGGGAAATAGTATCGATTGGTATTTTGCATGGTGAAATGCGATGAAAGCAGAATAAATAACAGGGGAAGGGGAAAGCGAAGAGGCAGAAGGCGGACCTAGATAGAAGAAAGGTCTAAAGAGGGGGGATTGCAGGCTAGGTTCCTAGGGTAACTTGGTGCATGCAAAACGGCGGGAACTAGGGATTGAGAGGCAGAAAAACCACTAGAAGCAGCCGAAACGGTAAGCGAACGAACTAGGTAAATAATGGCTATTCCGGACTAATGATTACAGTAACAGAGAGAGACTAATTCTAAAACCGCAGAAAGTAATTGCATGCAAAGACGATTAAATGCTATAACAATTTACTAGGCTTAAAACCACCAATCCTCATAAACACAAGCAGATAAAAGCAAAAAAACAAAGAGGCAAAATGGATTTACTTATCTGGGTGATTAATGAGCCGAAAAGGAGGGGAACTGCAATTGGGGAGGGATTAGCTTCTACTCAAAACGGTCTCCCTCAGAATTGAGTCTCAATCACGCGATAATTGGTCGCAGCGCTTGGAGGTTCAATAGATTTTAAATAAAGACCACAAATCTGGGGTAATCAAAAGGATTGCAGTAATTATGGGATTTCGAAACCAGGATCCACGCTATCTCGGCTACCAAAAGAGATGTAGGTAGATATGATTTTGCTAGGGAAGACGAAGAACCCTAGAAGGGTTTTTGTGGGGGAACTCAGACGCCTCTTCGCGACGAGTTACTTTTTTATTGTTTAGATGAAAACTAGAGTTGGGTTAAATTTAGAATGATCAAAATTAATCCCCAAAAACCTTCCTTTTTCTTCCTACACGTGCATATGGTAACTAATTTCCTTTTTCCCTACTTGATTCATGCTTCATGGTTAAGGAAGGTGAACAACTCATTCTAAATCTTCCTTAAATAGAACTTGATGCATAATTTTAACAAAATGTGGGCTTTGGCCCAAATGGTTAAAGTTAAGGAATTTGGTTAAAAGGTAGTGGGTTCAAACCCTGACTTTGTCACTTTTACATTTTCCTCACCTTATCCTTTTTTTTTATTTCGTTTTTTTCATTTTATTTATTTTTTATTTTTTTATTTTGATTATTAGATGCAAATCTTATTTTATTTTAGGTCTTCTCTTTTGGAATTTTTTCTTATTTAAAATTAAGACTTTGAAAACTCAAAATTCTTATTTTATTTTTAAATACCCAAAAGTTTTATTTATTTACAAGAGTGGCCCAAAACTTTTATTTATATACAAAAAGATCCGGACAAAATACAGCGTTCACAGTTGCCCCTCTTCGCTTGTTCTTTATGCATATGGTCGCGACCTAGTTCAATGGCCACAACATAAAGGACAAGTGAAGAAATAAAAATGAACGAGTATTTTGAATGGTATGATGATTGAAGATGCATGCAGATGAGTATATGTCTTGCCTCCCGCCCTCAAACGGGGACGTGGCAAGTGGAACCGACGAGAAGGATTCTTTGGAACGATCTGCCACCGTTACAAAGGTAAGGGTTCTTCGGAACGATCGCCACCGCTACAAAGGAAAGGGTTCTTTGGAACGATCTGCCACCGTTACAAAGGAAAGGGTTCTTTGGAACGATCTGCCACCGCTACAAAGGAAAGGGTTCTTTGGAACGATCTGCCAGCGTTACAAAGGAAAGGGTTATTTGGAACGATCTTCCACCGATACAAAGGAAAGGGTTCTTTGGAACGATCTGCCACCGTTACAAAGGAAAGGTTTCTTTGGAACGATCTGCCACCGCTACAAAGGAGAGCGTTCTTTGGAACAATCTGTCACCGTTACAAAGGAAAGGGTTCTTTGGAACGATCTGTCACCGCTACAAAGAAAAGGGTTCTTTGGAACGATCTGCCACCGTGACAAAGAAAAGGGTTCTTTGGAATGATTTCAACGAGGTCCTTCAGATTTTGCGTGGATGATTAGCCTTCGCCTCGACGAGGCTCTTAAGCTTCTGTATGGATGATTAGCTTTAACCTCGGCGAGGTCCTTCAACTTCTGTTTAGATGATTAGCTTTAACCTCAGCGAGGTCCTTCAACTTCTGTTTGGATGATTAGCTTTAACCTCAACGAGGTTCTTGAGCTTCTGTTTGGATGATTAGCTTTAACCTCAACGATGTCCTTAAGCTTTTGTTTAGATTATTAGCTTTCACCTCAAAGAGGTCCTTCAGTTTCTGATTAGCTTTAACCTCAATGAGGTTCTTGAGCTTTTGTTTGGATGATTAGCTTTAACCTCAACGAGGCCCTTCAGCTTTTGTTTAGATAATTAGTTTTGACCTCAAAGAGGTCCTTCAGCTTCTATTTAGATAATTAGCTTTGACCTCAAAGAGGCCCTTGAGCTTCTTTTTGGATGATTAGCTTTGACCTCAAAGAGTTCATTCAGCTTCTGTTTAGATAATTAGCTTTGACCTCGAAGAGGTCCTTCAGCTTCTGTTTAGTTGATTGGCGTTGACCTCAACGAGGTCCTTCAGCTTCTGTTTGGATAATTAGCTTTGAGCTTATGTATGGATAATTATCTTTGAGCTTATGTGTGGATAATTAGCTCCGAGCTTATGTGTGGATAATTAGCTTTGAGCTTATGTTTGGATAATTAGCTTTGAGCCTATGTATGGATAATTAGCTCATGGTGTGATGTGTTTCTGGCCTGTTTACTCAGCGGTATCAAGATGGTCATTTCACCACTTGAACATGATAACATTGATTACTTAGTGTAGATTAAATTCGATATTGTGATGTCAGGAAAAGATTGGATCTTTGTAGAGGATGATGATGATAACATAGGATCTCAGTCGTGTTGTCACATCTCTAAACTCTCTGAAGGGCTTTGATGATGCCTGATTGTGTTTCCGTATGGACGATGATGATGCCAAGCAAAAATTGATTTCAACTGGCCTCTTTAGGGATTCATTACCTGACCAAGAAGGTTAGCACAAGTCAAATTGTTTCTATGCAAGTGATTCTTTCTTAGTTTGAAAACATGTTTTAAAAATTAGCCAATTCTAATTTCATTAGAGAAATAAAGGCTAGCAATCATAATGCATGCTATAAACATGAGAAGGTAGAGGGAAGAAACCTGTTGAATCTTGTTGGAATGAAAGGATTTATAAGGCGAAGGATATGCCTTTCTGAGTAATGGATTGAATGAAGAGAGTTGTCTCGCGACAATCAACATTTTATATGAATCTGCATGCTACCATGGATATGCATATGTTTGGTAGGTGATGCCCCAATCTTTGAGGAGGACATTTTTATCTTGGTATGTGGAAGATGAATTTAACAAAGGATGCCCCAGCAGTGGGTCTTTTCGTGTTAAAAAAGTGTCTCATCTTTGATAGTGGAATGAGGGAATGCCCCAATTTTATGGTGGCTTGCGTTTGGGAATGAAAGGATGCCCCAATTTTTATGATTGCTTGTGTTTGGGGAATGAAAGGATGCCCCAATTTTTATGATTGCTTGTGTTTGGGGAATGAAAGGATGCCCCAATTTTTCAGGTGGCTGAAAGGATGCCCCAACTCGTATGGTGGCTTGTGTTTAATAATAAAGGCTTTGGACGCATTGGCCTAATGCCATGGACATTTCCTTTAGAGAGGTGCCCCTGATTTGGGTTCAGGATTGCATTAAAGATAGACGAATGATGCTTCTGCTTGACATACTTTATTTGAAAGTTCATGTCATATTTGGAGGGATTTTAACATTACCCCCATTTTCCATCTTGCCCCGGTGTGGGCATGCCAATTGATTGTACCTCAACAAGGACTTTAAAGGCTTGTAATGTGGCTTAGGTGATTGGCTTCTGAAATGAAAGACATTAGGCTCAAAATATATACCCTGTTTACACCTTTGATTGATTTCTTCACTTTCTTTCAAACAAGTTTATACTAGAGTTCATTTGACAAGAGAAAATCCTTTAGGGTGGTAATGTGGCTTCATTTATAGCTCATGACTTTTGTTTGTAGCTTTGATTTTCGAGAGATTTCCTCGTCGATATTTTTGCTCCCTTTTTTTTTGGTATTGCCTTTGGCAATTTTTTGTATTTCTTTTGTTTAAATCACCTATCCATATAACGGTCTAGGGGAAAACCATTCCTCTTTTTTTTTTTGGAAGAGCACATTCTGTGTCATGAGCTACTTTTGTACGGAAATCCTCATTATTTCGAAGGTTAATTTTGTTGAGGTTTTTTTTTTAAGAACGACCTTGATTGGCTCAAAGGGGTTAATGATCAGCCCAAAAGTGAACAAGTTATTTGGCCTTCTTTTAATATGTTTATAATAATAATATATTGTTATTAGACCAATTAATATGCTAAGGGCTGCACCAAGGTATGGCATAATATAGTGGATAAAATAGGTTAATTAGTGTTTATTTATTGTATTTTATAGATAAGTGCTATTTAAGGGGTTTTTAGTGTTTCAGATATCCAAACAGGGTCTAACCAATGGGAATCATCTAGAATCAACGAAAAGATATCAAATCGCACAAGATATTGTTGCGTCTCCATGTGAGCCGCCGGCGCAAAATAGGAATTCTCGCGGCGCAGGACCCTTAGAAGAATATGACGTCAACAAGTAAACTTGAGCTCCAAGATATGGAAGAGTATGACGTCAACAAGTAACTTATTAAGATCCAAGATATGATTTGGACGGTCAGAATTCAGGATATCAAGATACCATCCAACGACCCATATTCCTTAACTTGGACTATAAATAGAGCTCTCATCCTACTTCTCAAATCATCCAATTCAAGCCCCAGCACCTCAACTGGTGGCATAGTAGAGTAGAGTAGAGTAGCTATCAATAGGTTTCTCCATGATGAGAGCCTAAACACCATTTATCCTAGAGGAGTATCATGAAGGAAGCTAGAGTTCATCGTTCTTCATAGTCCAGGGAGTTGTTATTTAATTATGTTTATTCATTGATTGCTCTTAGAACTAAGTGTTTTATTTCGAAGTACAATTATATGAATTGGTAGATCAAACTTTGTTAAAGTAATGAGACCTTGACATTCCCGGAGTTTGTCTCTCTCACGATTAATGAAGTTGCTTTTTAGGGTTTGCTAAAGAGTTGTTTACATATCTTAGATTATATAATGAGGATTTTTCTTTAGTACTTATATTTGTTTATTGTTCCGATGTGGCAATAATATAGATTGCCGCAAGAGCTTTGGCAAATAGCTCATAAACCTAGTTTTAAGGTGAGTTACCTATCCTAATCTTATATCTTTCACCATTGTTCTTAGTTATATTCGAAGTTTCGATAATATCTTTGAATGTGGTTTGTGACATAATTAAAGTAATACTTCAATCATGTGTTTTGATGAACTATGATAGTAGAATTCATAATTATTCTCTAGGATATCTTTATATTATTGTTACCGTGTTTTTATATAATTGTTCTTATAATCTTTATAGCCTCACCTAAATTCATAGTGATTCATATAAATAATAGTTATCTTTAACCACAAAGTTTCGCGAGAGTTCGACCTTGGGTTAAGCATATATACTATATTTTAATAAATATAGTTTATACTTGCAAGGCTCGAGTATAAATTTAATTTGACGTGTTTGACACCTTACGACGGGTGTCCGCATCAAATTTGGCGCCGATGCCGGGGAACTTCTTGTTGGGAAATCCCGGAGCAAGACACGCAGCGAAAGCAAAAGTATAAACAAAAATTTTTATGCGCTGCCCAAGATTTGCCCCCCGGAGATCCGCTAGCTGAATTTAAAACCAGATACGAAAAGTGTTATACCTCAAAGTTTCAATCGGCTTGGTTATACTTAGGCGAGTTCGAGAAGTCCACTATCAGCGTCCTTCCTCCACCGGTGATCCACACGAACAGTTTGTCGAACACCAAGGTGCTAGCCTTCTGCTCCTTTCTCCAAAGGAACCGGGAACTGAATCTACAGAGTTTTGATTAAAGAACTCTTTCTTGAACCAAGTTTGATGGTGGCACAAAAAGGGAGAAGACAACAACAAAACTCCTTTTGTTTTTCTTCTCTCAAAACCCTAAAGGTAGAACAATTCGAATTTTCACTAACTCTTTAGGAAAATCGAATTTTCTCTCTCTAGCTATGGAGGTGGCGATTCTGCTCTCTCTCTACAAGGAGGAAGCCAAAATTGCACTTATGAAAATTAGGTTAGGCTAGACGACTTTCTTAAACTTATAATTACCAAAATTATGGAATTTTATAATTATAAAATCATGATATTACAATAATATCATATTTTATGACTTGAATATCTAATTAAAATATTACCATAATATTTTAATTCAAATTCAAACTGCTATCTTGGAGAATCAAATGGAAGATCAAATCTTCCCTTGGGTCCCACTAGATAGGCGCCTAACTCCTCCTTACTTTCCTTGGAATTTAATAAATCAAAAACATTCCTAACTCTTAGGAAGTCTCAACCAACTTATTATCTTCCAATGTTTTTGAATTAAAATATTACCTTAATATATTTAATTCAAATTTTGAATCTTGAATTTAAATTCTTTATTGAATTGAAATATTACCCTAATATCTTTAATTCAAATCTTGAATCAAATTCAAATTCAAACTCATGATTCTCCAAAGATCCTGATTTGAGATTTCATCAAATCTTTTGAATTCAAATCTTTTGATATCTACATCAAATCTTTTGAATTCAAATTCATGACTTAAATTAATAAAACATTTTTATTAATAAAAATCATCAAAGAGGCGCCACCCTCTTGCCAATATTAGGGAATTTTATAAATCAATAATTTCCTAACTTTTAGGAACCTTATCTGAATTATTTTTCCCTAATATTTTAATTGTAAATAATTAATCCCCATTAATCATTTAACAATTATTATATTTAAATTTGTCTCACAAATTTAAATACTTCACATCTGTAGATTAATTAAGACAAGACCTAATGTCCCAGACATTTTTGCTGTCTTAAATCGTCTCACCGGAGTGACCCACAAATTAACCCTAATTCGTGTCCCTTTAAGCGGTGTCCTAATCCTGCTCGTGTGTGACCCAGCAGGCCCCACGTGAAGTTGGCAGTAAGTCATCTCCATGACCTACAAGTCGTGAGCGGACTCTAGCAAGCCATCGCGACTACCGAAAACACGTGAGTTATCGTTTTTACCAAAACCGACTTAACCTTAGTACAACCTTGTCAAAGACCCTATTGTCACACGATATCTTGGTCATGGATTAGGCACAGGAAAGTCATCCATAATCCAAACCTCAACTTTCTCGATTTCCTGAGTAAGTCCCAAATCCCAGCGTGGCCACGCATTTTCCTGGACAGACTCATCGAGGGCGCCAGTTAGATATCTCTCATTTAACGAGGGACAAAATCCCATTTTGGCCAATCCACATTCCTCAGCACGGCAATCAACCAAACCCGTACCTAGCCCTTATGACTACCCTGCTACGGGCAACGTTAGACTAGGCCAAAGTCTAACAACTGCAACGCCGGAATAATGATGACCTCAGGTCTAAGGCGTCGTGACAGGCGTACAGGAGAGGCAAGCTGATGACTAAACCCATGCATGACTCTCCAGGTCAGTCCAGCAACTCGTAACCCCCTTACCTAATTGCACCATGACTCTCGTACCAACATCTAGTGCATGCATCTCTATGCACCGAGGTCATGCTGGTCTTAGTTCATTTCAAGTTCCCACTTGAATGAGCGACCAGGGACAGTTTAGATTAATTATCTCATAATTAATCACGGACTGTTATCATAGTAAACATGCTAATAATATGATAACCATTAATTTATCTCCATAAATTAATTAATATGTTTACAACATATTTATAAAATGATTGGCCCTAGGGCACAATCTCCAACAGACTCCCACTTGCACTAGGTACAATCATTAATCCAACTGTTCCTACACTAGGAACATCCATTAATGTGTCTAATCCCCATTTGACATTACATGACTCTTCATATAAGACCTGTGCTGGGGTCTCGTATGACACTACTGTTTCTAACATTGTCATAAGAGGATCGGCAACATCATCCTCGTCTGCTACCTTATCATATCTTGATATCACCATCTCTAGGTGATCATGTCTGAGTGCATATATATATATATATTACTGTCGGAACATCAGTGGAGATCCAATCCCATTTGGTGTCTTCTTGTCTCCACAGGGTGACCACCAATCACACCTCAGACACTAGTTTTACGGTCTGCGTCTTCACGCGACCAACCCTTGTTGTAGAATCAACAATCGTGCTCCGCTTGGAAACTCTTTCCAACTCACGATGCCATCAGTTCAGGAGAAACACGTACTCATACTGCGATTTAGATAGATCTTGGTAGTTTTTGGAAAACGGGCACCTGTGCAACCCCTTACACATTAATTCCACCATAAACCAAGAATTCATCCCTAGTTCTTCCTAAGTACTTAAGGATGCTTATGACAGCGGTCCAATGATACTCACCAGGGTCTCGTTGGAAACGGCTTGTCATGCTCAGGGCAAACGACACATCGGGTCGAGTACATAGCATGACGGATCCTATTGCCAAAGGATAAGGGATGCCACTCATGCGCCCTCGCTTAACAAGTGTCTTGGGACACTGTTTCTTGCTCAGGGTCAATCCTTGATTCATCGCCATGAATCCCTCTTGGAGTCTTGCATACTGAACCCCTTCAGTACCTCATCCAAATAAGTACTCTGACTCGATCCAAGAAGCCTACAAGATCTATCTCTATAGATCTTAATGCCTAGAACATAGGCAGCTTCTCAGTCCTTCATTGAAAACAATTTTCACAACCAAGATTCACAATCTTTAAGGTTGAAATATTATTTCCAATGAGCAATATGTCATTGACATATAGCACCAAGAACACAATCGTGCTCCCACTAACCTTCTTGTAAACACAAGGCTCATCAGCGTTTTGTAAGAAGCCAAACTTCTTTGACTACCTCATCAAAATGACGATTCCAACTCCTGGATGCTTGCTTCAATCAATGAATGGATTCCTGAAGCTTGTACATCTTTCCTGGTTCCTCTGGATATACAAACCCCTCAGGTTGTGTCAGGTACACATCCTCGGGCAGCCTTCCTCTAAGGAATGCTGTTTTGACATCCATTTTCCATATCTCATAGTCATAATATGCGACTATGGCAAGCAGGATCCTAATGGTCTTGGCCATTGCAACAGGGGAAAAGGTTTCGTCATAGTCAATACCATGACGTTGCGTAAAACCCTTTGCAACTAGCCTAGCCTTGAAGACGTTGACGTTGCCATCTCAGCCTTCATGGCTTCAACCCATTTCTCAGAGTTGGGATTTACGATGGCCTTTTGATAGGTGGTGAGCACACCATGCTCCGTGAGCAACACATCCCTGTTTTCAGTCACGAGAAATCCCCATCTCTCTGGCTGGAAACGTGTCCTATCAGACCTTCGTGGTCCTTGTGTCATTAGAGGAGCTACCACAACACCTTGTGGTTCTTCTCCAGTTTCCGTCTGCGCCTCTGAAGTGCTTTGTGCATCTTGAACTCCTTCAAGATCTACCTTACTCCCACTTTTTCTTTTGGAAACAAGATCCTTCTCTAAGAAGATCAACTTCTGACTACAAACTCTTTGTTGTCAGATGGGCAGTAAACATAGTATCCCCTCGTTTCCTTGGGGTACTCTACAAGCACCTTTTGGGAGATAGTTTATCGTTTTCTTAACGTAAACTTCACACCCTAAATTTGTGATAAGACACTATGGGGCTCCTCCCATCCATATCTCATATGGTGTCTTCTCAACTGCCTTAGACGGAACACGGTTAAGTGTGAACGCGGTAGCTTCTAAAGCATATCCTCAAAAGGATCGTGGAAGATCGGTCTGATCCATCATAGATCGAACCATATCTAATAGAGTTCGATTCCTCCTCTCGAAACACCATCCCCATGGGATTTCAGAAGGGGTAAGTTGTGAGACCATCTCACAGCTTCTAAGATGATCAACAAAATCTTGACTCAAATACTCGTCCTCTCGATCATATCGAAGGACTTTGATTTTCTTGTCAAGTTAGTTCTCTACTTCACTTTGAAATCTCTATTTCAAAAGACTCTGACTTATGCCTTAATAGGTAGCCGAAGTCAAACCTATTGAAGCGGTTAGTAAGAGTAACCACCTCTAGCTTGTGTACTCATGGGTCCACATACATCACCATGTATGATCCCCAACAAGTTCGATGCCCTCTCACTGTGGCTAGTGAAAAGCGCCTTTGTCATTTTTTCAAGTAAGCGAGATTCGCAAGCATCATACGATTCAAAATCAAATGAGCTTAGAAGTCCATCTCTATGGAGCTTCTCTAGGCGTTTCTCGTTTATATGGTCTAAACGACAATGCCAAAGGTATATAGGATTGGGTTCGCTAACCCAAATCCTTTTCGTATCGGTGTTATAGATATTGTTATCGTGTCAACGTTCAAATTTCAAGACGTAACGTTTATCTCGCAAATCACATAAGCAAATAAACATTATCTTTATAAATCGAACACCATTCCTTTCAGTTAACACATGCGAAAACTTTCTTATCAAATAAGAAAGAGAAGCATTGTTTGAACTTTAAAGAAGGTACATGATAACAATAAGATAAGCCCAGAGGGCTAAACAAGCTCGCATGTTCCTACAGCAACAGCAGCAACCCTTGCTCTATTGCCTACTCGTAGGTCCATCTCGCTTCTGTCCAGCTTTCTATTGTCTCTAAGACCCTTCACATCAAATGTGAAAACCACATGCTGTATCTAATACCCAAGCAGTTATAGTAGACAAGTGAGCGTCTATAACGAAGATACCAGAAGTAGAGATCTCATCTCTCCTTTTATTTATTTGATCTTCCCATTTGCAATTTCCTAAAAGGCAAATTGCATCCTTTAAAATCCTTGCCTTCTTGCAGGTAGTGGGTTAGGCTCAGCCGCTGGCTTGGTCTCACCAAACTCGGCGTCTCCTTTCCTCTTTCCTTTGCCCTTCCCTTTCCCCTGATTTTGGAACGTTTCCATGAGATGTGGGACCATCTCAACAACCAATAATATTCCCTTGTTCAACTCCTTGAACTATTGTGGCTAGCATTAGGCAAGCAACGTCCGCCGAGTCATCGAAGTGTTTCTCCAAGCAAATCTTTGAGCTCTTGGAGCGTCCTTGGCATGCTCTTCAGGGGAGGGACTCCTAGGACACAAAATTTCCTTGGTTGGGTAAGAACAAATCTCATATTATAAAACCAGTCGAGGAAGTCAGCAGCTTCCTTCGTTGGGTTGAGAACACTTCTCAAATTACAATACCAGTTAAGGAATTTTGTCCTAGACAACTTGTCCTTCTCAAGGACAGATCGCAGTGGTAGTGATGAACTATTAATTGTTGCCATTGATTCTACAACTTAAGATATGAAAAGTTTTAAATAGCAGGAATATATCCACCATTTTATAAAACCCAGTAAAATTTATTATTGGTGGCTAAGACCCATATTTCACCAAAGTTTACCGTCGCGAAGGGCGATCATGCACCCTTTGGTTATTTAGGTAGGTAACTCTTTACCAATCACATCCTATGTGACTCTTAGATCTTTATGGGACTGTATCATCATATGATACTTATTATGGCATGTTTATCCCATCTAATGCCTTGAGGTCCAAAACCGTTTTGATAACCCCATTAAGTCACACAATAAAGCTTGTGAATGGCTAGGCCCAAACGATGAGGCCGAAGCCCAGCCCTATATCATCAAGCCACTAAACACGTGTCGCGGAGGGCGATCACCGCATTTAATGAACCTAGATTTCAATAGGCATCGTATTGAAACTCCCATTTACCCGTGTCTCCTCAAGGTCAAGGTAGATACGTGTCGCGGAGGGCGATCACCGCTCTACGATGAACGAGATTTCAACAGGGTGTTTTATTGACGGCATTAAAATTTAAGATTTTCTTAAAGGGTTTGATTTTAAAATAAGTTCCGTTTTATAGTTTAATTTTAAAACTCCTTTTAAAATTAAACGAGTCATGCCACATGTTTATTACTCCATGTATCATATACATATAAACATGTGCACGGATCTTGCATCATATGCAAAATCCCACGCTCGTATCGTATACGTGTTTGTTGCGCTTAAAAGGGGTAAATAGCATGTTAAAATCGCGTCCTAAACATACATCTAGCGCTTTGTATCACATACAAACTAAATGTAAAGCAGATATATACCGTGTTTAGATATAGCCCACCTATCCTAATAATTCTCCCAAGCCAATGAGAGAATTTTTCTAAAAAGAAAAGCAAAATTACAAGAGAGTAAACCCCAGTTACATTGAGGTATAAACTGAAAAGTAAAATTACATCGGATAGAGGGAGATGACACGCAGGCCGTATACACCAAAAACCTAGAGCCATATCCAACACCACACAATTACATATACGAACAATTCATACAATTATGTCAAACACGGTATATTGGCAACATATATCAAAAACGATTTTTGTATTGTGTTTAATTTAGGGTTGTGCAATTTTAACATGCCTTTTCTTGAATTTAGGCCCATTATCAATAATTATAAAATTCAGGAATCATATTCAAGAATTTTAATTATTGACCCAAAAAATTTAAAATTCATAATTTTAATAAATTTTCAGTCACCTATATAATATTATAATTAAAACACCTTTTAACTATAATTATACAGGAATTTTGATTTTGGCCTAAATAATCAAGAAAAATTTCCAAATCAATCAAATTGATTTCTTTAAACTGTAGAAAATTTAAGACAAGACATAATGTCCCAGACATTTCCTCTGTGTCTTAAATTTGGCCACCGGGGTGACCCACGAATTACCCTAATTCGTGTCCCTTATAAAGTGTGTTCTAATCCTCCTCGTGTGTGACCCAACAGGCCCCACGTTAAGTTGGCAGTAGGTCATCCCCATGTCCTACAAGTCGTGAGCGGACTCTAGCAAGCCATCACGACTACCCAAAACACGTGAGTGATCGTTTGTTACCAAAACCGATTTTAACCTTCGTACCTCCTTGGCACCGACCCTATTGTTCTGCGATATCTTGGTTATGGATCAGGCACAGGAAAGACATCCATGATCCAAACCTTTACTTTCTCGATCTCCTTGAGTAAGTCCCATTTCCTAGCGTGGCCACGCATTTCCTGGACAGACTCATCGAGGGCGCCAGTAAGAGTAACCACCTTTAGCTTTGGGTAGTCATGGGTCCACATACATCACCATGTATGATTCCCAATAAGTCAGATGCCTTCTCACTGTGGCCAGTGAAAGGCGCCTTTGTCATTTTTCCAAGTAAACAAGAATTCGCAAGCATCATATGATTCAAAATCAAATGAGCTTAGAAGTCAATCTCTATGGAGATTCTCTAGGCGTTTCTCGTTTATATGGCCTAAAACACAATGCTAAAGGTATGTAGGATTATATTCTCCAATCTTAATCCTTTTGTATCAGTGTTATAGATATTGCTATCGTTTCAACGTTCAAGTTTCAAGATGCAATGTTTATCTTGCAAATCGCATAAGCAAATAAACATCATCTTTATAAATCGAACACCATTCTTTTGAGTTCACACACATGCAAAACCTTCCTTATCAAATAAGAAAGAGAAGCATCGTTTGAACTTTAAAGAAGGTACATGATAACAATAAGATAAGCCCAGGGGCTAAACAAGCTCGCATGTTCCTACAACAACAGCAGCAACCCTTGCTCTATTGCCTACTCGTAGGTCCATCTCACTTCTGTCTAGCTTTCTACTGTCTCTAAGACCCTTCACATCAAATGTGAAAACCACATGTTGTATCTGATACACAAGCGGTTATGGTAGACAAGTGAACGTCTATAACGAAGATACTAGAAGTAGAGATCTCATTTCCTTTTATTCTTTTGATCTTCCCAATACAATTTGCAATTTCTCAAAGGCAAATTGCATCCTTTGAAAGCCTTGCCTTCTTGATAGGTAGTGGGTCAGGCTCAGCCGCTGGCTTGGTCTTACCAAACTCGGTGTCTCCTTTCCTCTTTCCTTTGCCCTTCCCTTTCCCCTTATTTTGGAACGTTTCCCTGAGATGTGTGACCATCTCAACAGCCGACAATATTTCCTTGTTCAACTTTTTGAACTATTGTGGCTAGCATCAGGCAAGCGACGTCTACAGAGTCATTGAAGTGCTTCTCTAAGCAATTCTCTATGCTCTTGGAGCGTCCTTGGCATGCTCTTCGGGGGAGGGATCTCTAGGACATAAAATTTCCTTTGTTGGGTGAGAACAAATCTCATATTATAAAACCAGTCGAGGAAGTCAGCAGCTTCCTTCGTTGGGTTGAGAACACTTCTCAAATTACAATACCAGTTAAGGAATTTCTGTCCTAGACAACTTGTCCTTCAAGGACAGATCGTAGTGATAGTGATGAACTATTATTTCTTGCCATTGATTCTACAACTTAAGATATGAAAAGTTTTAATTAGCAGGAATATTTCCACCATTTTATAAAACCCAGTAAAATTTATTATTGGTGGCTAAGACCCATATTTCACCAAAGTTTACCGTCGCGGAGGGCGATCATGCACCCTTTGGTTATTTAGGTAGGCAACTCTTTACCAATCACATCCTATGTGACTCTTAGATCTTTATGGGACTGTATCATCATATGATACGGCATATTTATCCCATCTAATGCCTTGAGGCCCAAAACCGTTTTGATAGCCCCATTAAGTCACACAATAAAACTTGTGAATGGCAAGGCCCAAACGACGAGGCCGAAGCCCAGCCCATATCATCAAGGCATCACTTAAACACATGTCGCGGAGGGCGATCACCGCATTTAATGATCCAAGACTTCAATGGGCGTCAAACTGAAAACCCCCATTCACCCGTGTCTCCTCAAGGTCAAGGTAGATACGTGTCGCAGAGGGCGATCACCGCTCTACGATGAACAAGATTTCAACAGGGTGTTTTATTGATGGCATTAAAACTTAAGATTTTCTAAAAGGGTTTGATATTTTAAAAAAAAGTTCCGTTTTATATTTTAATTTTAAAACTCCTTTTAAAATTAAATGAGTCATGCCACATGTTTATCACCCCATGTATCACATACATATATAAACATGTGCACGGATCTTGCATCATATGCAAAATCCCACGCTCGTATCGTATACGTAGTTGTTGCGCCAAAACGGGGTAAATAGCATGTTAAAATCGCGTCCTAAACATACATCTAGCGCTTTGTATCACATACAAACTAAATGTAAAACAGATATATATCGTGTTTAGATATGGCCCACCTATCCTAATAATTCTCCCAAGCCAATGCGAGAATTTTTCTAAAAAGAAAAGTAAAATTACAAGAGAGTAAACCCCAGTTACATTGAGGTATAAACTGAAAAGTAAAATTACATCGGATAGAGGGAGACGACACGCAGGCCGTATACACCAAAAACCTAGAGCCATATCCAACACCACACAATTATATATATGAACAATTCATACAATTATGTCAAACACGATATATTTGCAACACATATCACAAAAGATTTTTGTAGGTGTTTAAATTAGGTTGTGCAATTTTAACATGCCTTTTTCTTGAAATTAGGCCCATTATCAATAATTATAAAATTCAGGAATCATATTCCAAAATTTTAATTATTGACCCAAAAATTTTAAAATTCATAATTTTATTAAATTTTCAGTCACCCACATAATATTATAATCAAAACACTTTTAATCATAATTATATGGGAATTTCGACTTTGGCCTATATAATCAAGAAATTTTTTCAAATCAATCCTATTGATTTCTTTATGTATCATATACATAAATTTGCACCTTTTCTTGTAGATTCAATTTTAAGAAAAATATTCAGTGGATTTTTTCGTAAAACCAAAAACATGATTGAAACAGGTAAAACACGCTAAGCATACATCACATGTACACAAAATATGATTTTAAATCCAGGACTAGCGTGGCTCTGATACCACTGTTGGGAAATCCCGGGGCAAAACATGCAGCAGAAGCAAAAGTAAAACAAAAATTTTTGCGCTCCCCAGGAATTTCTCACCCTGAGATCCGCTAGTTGAATTTAAAACCAGATACGAAAAGTGTTATACCTCAAGCTTTCAATCGGATGGTTAAACTTGGCGAGTCTGAGAAGTCCGTTTTCACGTCCTTCCTCCACCGGTAATCCACACGAACAGTTTCCCGAACACAAGGTGCTAGCCTTCTTGTTTCTTTCTCCAAAGAAACCAGGGATCGAATCTACAGTTGTTGAACTCAAGAACTCCTTCTTTGAATTCAGAGCTAGGTGGCGCAACAGAGCAGAAGACAGCAACAAAACTCCTTTTGTTCTTCTTCTCTCAAACCCTAGAGGTAGAACAATTCGAATTTTCACTAACTCTTTAGGAAAGTCGAATTTTCTCTCTTTAGCTATGGAGGTGGCGATTTTTGCACTCTCTCTCTACAAGGAGGAAGACAAAATTGCACTTATGAATTAGGGTTATGGGCTAAGCGAATTTCTTAAGCTTATAATTACCAAAATTATGGAATTTTCATAATTATAAAATCATGATATTACAATAATATCATATCTTTAAG
>QANZ01041877.1:0-35888 GCA_003254925.1 Chamaecrista fasciculata
TTGCAAAGATACCTAGGGTATTAACAAAAAAAATGGTTTAACTTGGTAATTGCAGATGTTTAATGATGGTTCAAAAAAAGATTACTCAATGTATCGGCATCTGGAATATTAAGTTCCAAGATTAGTTTTGCATTTCTTGTTGACTTTTTCATTTTCTTTAGAGATCATGTTTATTTACATAGTTTTCAATTAATCTATTAAAGGACTCTGATAGCAAATTCCATTTTTTATTACGCCAAGTTATAATAGTTAACATGAATTTGAAGAGAATCTGATTTATTAAAGGAAGTTGTAGAGACTCTACTTTGCTCAATGAATGCTATATTGATAATACCAAAGGACTATTGCAATGTTTTGCAATTGTTAATTACAATCAAACCAATGGTATTAACAATAAAATTTGTTGAATTTCTTGATCGCAGATGTATAATGATGGTTCAAAAAATAATAACTAAATGTATTGGCATCTGGAATATCAAGTTCTAAGGTTAGTATAACATTTCTTGTTCACTTGTTCATTTTGTTTAGAAAATGTTTGTTAGGAAATAATTACTTGAATGCAATGATGTTGAATTACACATATCGGAACCTATGGATGTATATAATTTAGCTCTTATTGGTGTATTTCAAAACATAGCAACTATGTGAACTGAAAAGAACACATAACTAACTTGTCAAATATTGGAAGGTACAGTGTCCTTTCTATAATTTAAATGATAATCAGACATCAATCCACTCTATAATTGTCATAACTGAATTCTTGACATAATTGAAATGAAACAATAGTTAATAACTTTGTTCTGAAAAAGTAGTGTAATATTTAATGCACAATATTAGGATTTCTATTTTTTTACTCATCAACAGGATTGAACTAAAGAAAGTCATCATCTATAACATCAGTTAATTTGTCAAAAAAGGGATAAAAGTAGCAAAATTATATTGTCAAAAAAGGATAAAAGTAATACTTAATCAAAACTAACATTGTCAAAGTAATGAACGAAATATACATAAAAATCCAACATGAAAAGATCCGAAAAAGCAATACATTTCCACAAAATCCATAATTATAAACTTCAGCTGTAAAATAGATTGAAAGTGAAAAATTGCAACAGAACTTCATAGTAAAGTATTTCGAAAGCAATAAAAAATTAAAGAACATAAACCTAAATAACAAAACATCCCAACAGTACTAAATAAAACAAAAGAAATTGTAACCCTATTGATCATTATAACAATCTTTAACAGACTTCAATTTCTTCGCCATAGAGGAACTTGGTGTGTCAACACTTTGATCAGAAAAGTTGTACTCAAAATCTTGTCCAAAGTTTTTTAGTGGAGATAAATATCCGACGTTGGAGTCCTTAAGATCAATCACTGGAGTTTCCTAAAAACAAAATTATGATAGAAAAAATTAGAAGACCATTATTTACAATAACATGGTGATGAGGTAAAAACAAATAAAAGGTCTACAACCTTAAAAGTGTGTTTGACATCAGGATCAAGCTTTCCCCAATACTCATCCTGCAATCAGACACAATGATATATAAGATAAAGAAATGGAAGACAAAATAATTATAAAAAAAAATTACCTCATCATAAGTTTTGTAAGATCTGAACTTCTGTTTCAATTTATTGTTATCAGAAACCCCAATCACAATATACTTGTGATCAGTCTCAAGGTGATTGTAAGAAGCAGTAATTGCCACCTTGAAAAGCAACTGTTTTCCCAATAACACATTCAATCTATCAGGAAATTCAGGCACGAATCCATTTTCCTTGAAAAAGCAACAGACCATAAAATTGGAAACAATCAAAAAAAAGGTTAAATGATCAATAAGAGTAATAAAGATCAACAATTGAAGGTTTAATGAAAGGTAGTACATACAGCAACTAACTGATTAATCAACTTTGAAGCAGAACAACCTATCAGTTGAATAACTTCATGGTCAAACAGAACAAAAACAGCATACCCTGTCTCACCATACACTTTTACTTCCAACCTATACCTTGGGACAACAGTATACACAACCTGACCACAATTTGAACAGAAAAATCCATTCATCTCAAAGGTAACTTTCCTATTGCATCTTTTACACGCATTGTAACACCAACCCTTGTTTCTGTCAATAGTAATAACAACCCCAAGAATCACGCATGATTTAATCTGTTAAATTTAAATAAAGATAATCAATAAGGATCCATCTGATAAATTTCTTAAATAAAGTACGCCGTAGAAATACATGACTTTCACCATTAGTAATACATGACTTTCACCATTACTGAATTATTCCAAGGTAGGCATATCGCCAAATGACAAAACCGAAATAAATGAAGTTGAAGACAAAATAAAATTACCTCTGTTAAGTATTTACGAAGGCCCCTGATAGTTTTGCCAACTGTAAGCAGCAGAATATCATCTTCAACTACATCATCTGGAGATTTCATTTGCACATTGGAAATGGTCGAAACAATGTCCTTAATAGGGAAGTCAAAAAACCTGAAAAGATTTGCACATTAAGTCCAAAAAATACTCAGCCAAGAGTCAAAACAATACAAATTGAAGAATTTATACATACCTTAATATAAAATCCTGACAATCAGGAACATGCGGATTAATAAACATTCTTGAACATAGAGGCATGTTATAAACCCTCCTTCCAACAGAAGATCCTAAGCAGATAAACAAATATTAGATCTATTTTAAAGGCTAAAACAATATACAAAGGATTTATAATATTCTGACTTAAAAACCTTCAAAAGTCTTTATCTTCACCCATTGAAGGACAATAATAATAGGTCTACTCCCAGATTTTGTTAAGTATTCTTGTAGCATATCACAAAAAGAATCTCTGAGAGTACATTGAATCTTATTTGCCCTAGCAAAAAAAGATATTAAATTATGCCAAAGTAACAAATAGTTTTTTTAAAAAATACATTATATTCAAATTTAAATCTACATAACAGATTAAATAACTAATCATTACTGTAGATCTGTAAGCTCAACATCAACACTCCTTTTGTCTTCTCCATCTTCAGTGTATTGATTCACTTTTCTTTTGTAAGTTAACATACCTATAACATCTGTTAAAAGTCGCAGTGTAGTTAATAGAAATGAATCAAATTTAAAGAATCAAAATTTTGTAAAGAGAACAAACAATTTCACTAACCAACTAAAAAACTGTCATCATGGGTGTTTGATGTTATGTCTGGAAAAGCTACAAAGTTGAATCCATAGGAACTTATGTTCGGGTCATCTTCCATTATCTTACCAACTGTATTGTCTTTAAACCTTATTTTGAAGGGATGCATACATGTCCTGTACCTTCCAAGGTTTGATAGCAGCGTGAAATTAGACAGAACAATCACCTTGCCACTCTGTAGATCGAAATTAACATTACTTAACAGCTTTTTACTAACAGCAGCATGAATACAGGCACCCTGAAATAAAGTACACAAAATTCAAATAGATATATCTAAATCTTTTGTGATTTCCATTGTTTCCAGCCATAGTGATAAGAAACAATTTAATATTTACCTTATGATCACAAAGAATCATTTCCAAACTATAGTCATCAGAAGAACTTAAAATTGCAGGAGTCTTCCATAAGTGAACAATTATGACCTTTATTGCCCAATCCTTGCATAACGGGTGTAAATCTTCAACATCATCATATATTTTGGCCATATTCCAAAATCTAAAAGTTGCAGCGAATTCAGGCAATGATTTAAACAATAAGCATAAAGTATAGTTGATACAATAGAAATTAAAAAACTCTGACTACATTTATAAGTATATGGAGAAAAACAAAATAAATAATGAAGCTTATTTGACCCAAAAAACTATGCAAATACAGAAAATAATATTGATATTCCCCATTAAGATATAGAATGAATAAAGAGGTTCTTCGTAAAATGTACTTACATAAATGATTAATAAGAAAAACAATTTTTATATTTCCAAAAATTGCAATAGGAAAACAAATAAAGGATATTGTGGTCAGTTAAATTACAGCTAACTAATTTAGGAACTATTTTTATTGAGATGATTTAAATTCATTACATTGTCAAACTTAGCAGGCATTTTGATTCTGAACTGTAATTTGAAAACAATTCTTCTTCGAACAACTCTAACAAAAATAAGGAAGCTGAAATATATTTCAAGTAAACAGTTGATTACTAAAGTCATTAACTTATATATTTATTACTATCTCGGGTACCAATATATTCAATAGGAAATTGAACAACATTAATTATCGTTCATGGATTAGCATAAGATAATGCATAGTACATTGAGATTGAAAGAAAAAGATTAGTTAATATCTGGCATTCGGAATATGAAGTTCCTATCTGGCATGTTAAACTTTAAACTTTAAATAGGATACAATATACCTTTTCAAAACAACTGTTGACATTCCCCTTTTTTAATTATAGAAAGTTATAATAGTTAGTATGAATTTAAACAGGCACTCATTTATTGTTTCTTCATTGTTTAACTGATTAACAGGACTGCACAATCGAAGATCAAATTCTATAACAACATGTACAGGGATTAAGTGGAAGTATTAAGCTGCTGAAACAATTTTCAAGCATTGTTCAACTTCCAATATTGACTCAAATATAGGTAAAAACTATGACACAAATTTGTCTTTCAATTTTCTTGCGTGACTATTAGTGTTTCTAAGAAATTAATGAGATTCTGGAAATACTCAATTGTTTTCATTTTGACCATTATTGGAAAGTAACATATATGGGCTTGTTAAAGTTATAACAGTTAAACTTATTCATTTTCTGCATCAATTCAAATTTCTCTTAACCTTTTGACATTTCAATTCCTATGTTAACATTCTTGAGTTGTAGGTCTTTGTTATAGATATTAGCTAACTTAGTCATTCAGAAAATCTTATATTAAAAAAATAAACTGATAAAAATATTAGACTTAACATTCAATTTCTAATACAATGGATGTTATATGGGATGTATTTCAGGGTAACATAAAAATAGATTACTAAACAATTTCAGAAAAGCTTTATAACAATTTTAGGAACCGTTTTAGGTAAAAATTTAACCAAATACAATAAACTTGTAAATCAACTTTGGATTTACAACAAAGTTGCGGACAGTATAGAAGCAGTGAAAGAATAATAACAACAATAACATATATTTGAAAACCAATGTAGGAAAACAAAGTTTCAAACATGCCAAATTTAACCATACATGATAAAGTACTTGTCCAAATACTGTACATTGTTACAAATAAAGACCAAGGCTGTCATCTAATCATAAATAACAAAATTAAATAAAAAAACTACTGATTCTAAAGTTTGTGTTAATCTGAAAGAGACTTCAACTTCTTGTTCATAGGGGAAGAGGGATTTTCATCTCCACTGAGTTCTTTTGAAGAAGAAGCCTTGGAGTTCTTTGGGTCGAAATCATTTAACAGAGTNAACACTTACAATCACACCCAAACTCACACAAAATTTTACCTGTAAAAATAAACAATAATTAGTTAAGAAGAAAACATAAGATAAAAAAAATGATAAGCAACTAAAACTAACATCAGAGGAGCGATTGTCAAGTGCCCTCAGATTCGAGACAGAAGTAGAGCTCAATATATCATGTTCGATAGATTGCATAGAACCATCAGAATACCAACTAAGGTCAGAATCATCAAAGTCATCACCGGGACCATCTAAAAACCTGTCAACATTATGAAATTGTGGATTAAAATAACAACTAAAACAACTAAAACAATATATTAGATAAAAAACCTGTGTATTAAAATAATACCTTGAAAGAAAAAGATCACATTCTTGTAGCTGTGGATTTATAAAAATTCGGGACTGCTTTCGTACATTATAAATAGTACGCGGTGCAAAATTACCTTTAGCAATGAAAAACCAATTATATACATGTTAAAATCATTCTACAAACTATTATATTCACAAAAAAATGTTAGGAAAAAATGAAAAACCTGTGATCTTCATCCATTGAAGAACAATAACAATTGGTTTGCCTGAGGCAGTCTTCAAATATTCATCCAACAATTGACAGGGAAGTCCACTTAATGTACAAAATAATTTATTTGACCTAAAAAGTACAAAGAATCAATATATAACAATATAAAAACATTAGAGAAAATAAAAAAAACAAAATAACGTCAAAACCTTTCCCAGTATTATTATCTTTTTTTTATAGTGTTAGCAAAAATAAACTTACTCAGAATCAGTAAGTTCAATTTCAATTGACTGGCAAATTTTTCCTTCACTAATAAAATGATTTACATCACTCTTGCATGACAGCAAACCTATGACATCTGTTAAGAAACACTGAATAAGTCAATACAACATCTAAGTAAAATGCATAATATTTAAAATTGATAAGTAAAGTAAGAAACTGACCAACCAAAACATCCTCATCATGGATCTTAGTAGAAATATTTGAAAAGGGTATGAAATTAAAACCATATAAAGATATGGCAGGATCATTTTCAACTTGTTCAACAACTGTTTTTTCCTGGAACTTGATTCTGTAAGGATGTACTGTAGTCTTGAAAGAACCACGGTTAGGAGATAAACTAAAATTAGAAATTATGAAAACTTTTCCTTCCTCCAGCAACTCAGTAAAGCTTGAAAAGAAGAACTTTGTTATATGTACAGCGATTCGGGATCCCTTTAAAAAAGAAAACAAACAGATTAGGTAGGAAATCATCACTATAACATATTGGTTAGCGAAACAGACATTCCAGGAAACAGAGAAAAAAAAAACAACATTTGAAATGTATAAAACTAACCGAACTATCACAGAGAACCATATCAATGCTGGCATTAACATCAGGATTTAGTACAGAAGGTGTCTTCCATAGACGGATTACTCTGACCTTAATTCTCCAGCATTTAGGGAAGGGAACTAAGTCGGCAACAGAATGAAAAGCCATTTGCAATAGAGAAGTAGAAGAAACTCACAGAAACTGGTTCAAATAGAATATATAGATATAATGCAGGGCTAGATAGAAGATGCGAGACTATAGATAACAATAACAACTTCTGAAGATATTAGAATTAAGAATGGGGCTGTTTATATAGTGGAACAGCAGTTATACATGAACATGAGCGGTTATATGATAGAGAAACACGTATGGACGAAACTGAAAATGAATAAATGGTAATTGGAGATAATATAAATCAGTAATTAATATTAAATGAATCGTTTAAGATTCCAAAACCTCTTAAAAAATCAGAATAATTGAGTAATGGTTAAGTTAATGCATATAATGGTTTAACATGTTAATTAATAACCGACCACTATCTCACGTGGAGGTACATGAATAGGTCATGGCCACATTATTCTGATTTGCTTAGAATCAATTTTAATAAATTTCACATTAATTAGCCGTATTTTATCAATTTTCTGGTTGGCTAAGCAAATACAAAATTTAATTTAGGAAATTGAACCAATATGTAAAGAATCACCACTAAGTCACTTAAACGGTTAAATTAATTTGGTTGAAAAAAAATTTGCAACTCCCCATAGTTACACAAAAAATATGCAAATGACATTGTATTTTTTAAAAAATACATTTAACCGACTTAGATTTATAAATTAACCAATGTCATGGTGCGTTTAAATCTGATTCATATATATATATGTATGTTTTGTTTCCAAAATCATTAGTGTAGAAGATATTATTCTAATCTTGAAAATTATTGGTAGCTTAAATCTGATTCACTGAACTCTTTTGTTATTGATCATTGTATCTCTGTGAAAAAGAATGTTAGACATTGGTTAATTGATATTTACATTAATATTTGAACCATGATATTGGATAGCCATTTGCATAACCATGATATTGGATTACTACTGAATTACTGTACAAATTCTTCAAAGCTAAAATAAATATTGAATTATTAAAATCTTGTTAGTATTGAAAAAAAATGAATTTAAGTACATGTTAAAAGTTAATGACATAAACATTTTTAATTACAATTAAGAGACAAAATTAAAAATCTATAATATTTAAAATCATAATTATTAAAATGATAAGTCATCACACTATAAATTGAATGTATGAGAAAGTTCAAAACAGAGACTGTATAAAATGATTAATATCTAATGTAAAATATTGAAATGTTCATTCTTTCACTAATCAACAAAATTGCTTCCCCGATCATGAAACCGAACAAAACCATCAACAGCAACATTTATCTCCCTGAAAAAAATTAAGTACACTATTAGAAGAGCATTAAGAAACGAAAATCCAGTACAGTAGCATAGGAACATATTAAAGTTACCTTGACAAAACTTTTTGACATACTTAAACTTGTAAATTACTGATCATTGCAGTTGATTATTTTTGGTTGTGAACACTTTTCACGTCTGTAACCGGGAAATCAAAAAACCTGAAAACATAATCCAGTTGGCAAATGTAAACTCCATACATAAGATTTAAGCTTAAGAACATAAAAATATAAAAAATACCTCAACACAAAATCTTGACACTCTTGAACCTGGAGATTTATAAACATTCTTGAAGAAAGGGGAATGTTATAAACAGTTGGATTGGCAGAATCTCCTAAATTGAAAAAAAAAATTAGGGTTAGCTTACGATAATTAGACCTCTAAAAAGTAAAAAAATATATGACAAAAATACCTTCACAATTCTTTATCTTCACCCATTGAAGCAAAATAACAACAGGTCTACTACCTACAATATCTAAGTATTGTTGTAGAATCTCACAAAAAGGATCTATCAAAATACAATGAAGCTTGTCTCCCCTATAAATATAAATATTCACGAATTAAAAGGTGACATATATAACTAAAAACAAACAATAAATACATTTACCAATATTCAAATACCAATGATAAATGCAGATCAATAAAAAACCTCTGTAAATCTTACTGTAAATCAGTTAGCTCAATATGAATAGTCTTTTTAGCTTGCCCTTCTGAAATATAGTAATGTACTTTTGACATGTTGGTCAGCATACCTATAACATCTGTTAACATAAATTGTATAGGAAATAGAAAACTGAGTTACAATCAAAACAATAAATTGAAACAACGAAATAAATTAGAAACTGACCAACTATAACGCTGTCAACATGACTTGTTGAACTTATATCAGGAAAAGGTGTGAAGTTAAATCCATAGTAGCTTATCTTTGGGTCATCCTCCAAAACTTTTACAACTGTACTGTCTGTAAACTTGATTTTGAATAGATGCATACAGGACTTCAACAGACCATGGTTTCCATCTAGAACAAATTTCGTTATAGCATAAACCTTGCCACCCTCAAGAGTAACATTCATGTTTGTTAAGATGGGTTTCATAACCTCAGCATGAATACAGTCACCCTAAAACAAAATAGATAACATATAAATAAATACATCTAAAAAGTGGTTATTTCATTATTTCAAAATATGTGTATAAAAAAATGGTAATTTCATAAAGAAGACTTACATGTTGATCACAGAGAATCATCTCAAAACTGGAATAGTCAGAACGATTTATGTATGAAGCAGAGTTCCATATGTGAACGATCCTAACCTTAATAGTTGGGTTGGTGTTTAGGGGATGTAGATCTTTGACATTGTCAAAAGATTGAGTCATGTTGAAGAAAGTTGGAACTCTGCAGAAGTAAGAAAAGAACTTCAGAACTGTGTAAAGCTTTGAACCTATAAAGCTCTGAAACTATAAAGCTCTGAACCTATATAAAGCTCCGAACGTATAAAAATCTATAGATTTCCCATTAAATATAAGGACTCTTTAGCAACCCTAAAACGTATTTAAATTGGAAGTAAATATGTTATTAGAAAAAACATTCTAGGTTGCCATAAATAGATACTTGCCTAAAAATTCGAATCAATTTACTTGATTATAATTCTTTAGGGATATTCAGTTTCTTCAAATTGATTCTAAGAAGATCTTTGAAAATTTGAATAATTGATTACATTTAGATGTTGAATTAAAAAGATTCAGAATCTTACCTTCAAGAATAATGAATTTTTGAAAATAGCAGTCTAAAAAGTATCTAAGAGTTGATTCTAAATTGATTTTAGAGTAATTTTCACAAATTGTTTACAATTCCAATGTTGAATTCGAAAACTTCTAAATGTTTACAATTCCAATATTAAATCATAGATATATGTGTGCTCTGATTCAAAATGGAAATACCAATATTCACCTAAATTCATTAAAATAGCGAAATTACATTAGAAATTTGGTAATATTGTTAGATATTTCACTATTATGGCTCAGAAAATCCAAAATACTATACTTTAAGTTATGAATACTGTCCTTTTAATGTTTATGTTCTGTTTTATGTCAAACTATTATAATTTGTCATAAATAAAATAATAGCTTCCTCTCTTCCACAAAGTTAATAAAGAATTGATTTTCTTTTGATGCAGAGTAACAATCTGGTATAGGAGAATTAAAGTTTGCAAGGTCTTGCAATAAGAGAGATTAAATTACAAAAAAGGAGGTACATTCTCTCATCTTGCAAAATAAGATGCTGAAGTAGGATATAAGTTGGCTGATGCTTGCAAAGCAAAAGTTGTTTTACTAAATATGAACTACATTTTCTTAGCTTACAATAAATTAAACACAATGATTGTTAAAATAAGCTGTTTAATATAAATTAGACAAAAATTAGACTATTTTGACAAAGTAGACAATCTTAAACCCTAAATATAAGGACTCAGCAACAAACCAAGAAACTCTTTAACTTTGATGTAAACATGTTTTTAGTAACAACGTTTTAGGTTTCCAAACATAGATATTACTTATAAAAAATCAAATTACTATCCTTTAAGTTATGAATACTATCCTTTTAATGTTTATGTTCTGTTTTAGGTCAGACTATTATAATTTTTCATAAATAAAATATTAGCTTCCTCTCTTCCACAAAGTTACTAAAAAATTGTTTTTCTTTTGATGCAGAGTAACAATCTGATATAGGAGAATTAAAGTTTGCAAGGTCTTGCAATAAGAGATATTAAATTACAAAAAAAGAAGGTACATTCTCTCAACTTGTAAAATAAGATACTAAAGTAGGATATAAGTTGGCTGATGCTTGCAATGCAACAGTTGTTTTACTAAATATGAACTACATTCTCTTAGCTTACAATAATTTAAATACAATGATTGTTAAAATAAGCTGATTAATATAAATTAGACAAAAATTAGACTAATTTGACAAATTAGACAATCTTAAACCCTAAATATAAGGACTCAGCAACAAACCAAGAAACTCTTTAACTTGGATGTAAACATGTTTTTAGTAACAACGTTTTAGGTTTCCAAACATAGATATTACTTAGGGTATTAACAACACTGGAAAGTACTTCATTGTATTTTTATTCTATGTTTTTCCATAACAGCTTCATTGTCAATTCAACAAATAATATCAAACGTTGGGTTATATTGGAAACAGGCATGAGACAGATTCAATTCGAAGAGTAATAGGACTCAAGTAATGAAGGTTAGTTTACCAAAAAAACTATTACGCTACCCAAAATAAATTTTTCCTTTCCCATTCAAATTTAACTAAATATGTAGGTTATTCTACAATTCCACTTAAATAAATGAGTAATAAGAATAACACCTTTTAAAATTCCAAGGAAAATATATTTCAACTCAATTTTGAATATTGGGCTGAATTAAAGTAAAATAATATGTCAGAATTTACAACTAATCCATTCAAATTGAGATTTAACTACCTTCTGGATGACAAATGGTAACATACACTGCATCTTTTATTTATGCCTTTGCGAATTTCAATATCTGTATGTCTATCCCAATGTATCTTCACTTATCTTATTGACAGAAATAATATGAAGAATACAGTCACCATTACTGAAATGTTTGGAAAGTCCTACTACATCTGAAAACTCTTATAAGATATTTGCCATTATTGAAAATTGCAAATGAACAAAAAGGGAAAAAAAGTTTAATGATAAGACTTTATGTCTAATAACATTTTGAGGAATATAGGTACATGTCTGCTATAGATCTATCTTATTTGCCATCTGTTTTAAAGCATATTATTGGAGTTCTGCTTTTGCGTACTTCAAAATATGAGTATAGATACATGTCTGCTGTGGATATAACTACGAAACAGTTGATACATAGAATGATTTGAGTACTTGTTCTTGAAAGTGAGATATATGTGTGCTATGATTGAAAATAGAAATATAAAGATTCATCTACATTCATTAAAATAATGAAAATGCCATGTTAATATTGGTAANAAAAGGGAAAAAAAAGTTTAATGATAAGACTTTATGTCTAATAACATTTTGAGGAATATAGGTACATGTCTGCTATAGATCTATCTTATTTGCCATCTGTTTTAAAGCATTTGGAGTTCTGCTTTTGCGTTGTTCAAAATATGAGTATAGATACATGTCTGCTGTGGATATAACTACGAAACAGTTGATACATAGAATGATTTGAGTACTTGTACTTGAAAGTGAGATATATGTGTGCTATGATTGAAAATAGAAATATAAAGATTCATCTACATTCATTAAAATAATGAAAATGCCCTGTTAATATTGGTAATATTGCTAAATATATATTTGTTATGTATCATAAAAACAAAATATAACATACCATTCCAACCAAAATCTGTAATAAGACAATAAATTAAACAGGGAAAAAACAAATCACATCAAACTTTGTTAATAAATATTGTCTGTAATCTATAGTCTGAACCAAAAACATGGTAATTAAAAAGAAAAAAGGATGACGAAAATGCTAAAACAGTCAAAAATACTTCATTGTCTCTTTAGTCTGAACTTCTCCAAAAGCTCTTGATTGTCACAAACACCAGAAACATCAAAAGTTGGATCAGATGTGCAGAAACAGGCCTCAGACAGCTTTAATTTAAATAGTAAAACCATTCCCACTAATTCTTGGATTTCTTCAGGAAAATAATTCACAATAGCATCCTCCTGAAGTGAAAACAGTAAAAGAAAAACAATATAAATGAATTATATTAATTCCTTCAATAATATGTCAATAAAAAATAGAGATATACATACCGGATCCTTGCCTCTAAGAAAATCAGCAGCAGGGCAGCCAAGTAATTTAGAAACCTCACGATCAAACAACTTCAAACTCCAACATTCTAAACCATCCATAACATCAACTACTACCCTAAACTTAGGAACTACAGCAGATAACATCACATAACCACAGTTACCACAAAAAAAGCCGTTATCACTAAGGAAGACTTGTTTCATGCAACTTTTGCATGAATTGTAATGCCATCCTCTATCTGAGTCAACATTGACAATAAGTCCGGATACCAAACAGGAGTTAATCTGAAAAATGATATACCAAAAAAATTTAGATGAGTGTCAAAAAATATTACAAATCTATAGATTTCTAAACTTACATTATTAGGTAGTTTCCCAACACCACGAATACTTATGGCAGCAGGAAGGTTAGCAATATCATGTTCAATAGAAGCAGTGGAAGAATCCGAATACCAATTAAGATCAGAACAACCAAACAAATTCACACCACCATCAACATTAGGAAGAGCCATTAAAAGAAAACAACTTATGGAAAAACAGAGAAAAAGTTTGTATGAGGTATACTTATCAGATATCGCATAACTTTATAACTACTTATATAATATGAAAGGCAAATACATTATTGAGAATACTTAAGGCAAATTAATTTATTGATTATAATTGATTTTAAGAAGAAACAGAATCTTCAAATATACGTGAAATCTGTTTAATTGATACTAATAATGGTTTATAGGTAAATTAATGTTAATGAAAGGATTGGAAGACCATAATCATATATTATCATAGAACAAATTAGGAAATTTCTTAGGATTTCGAATCAGTGTAAATGCAAATTGAATCAAGGCTAACTATTGACTTTTGTTCTTATTTTTGACACAGATATACTACAAAATTAATGGACCAATATAGAGACCTTTCAAGGTTAGCATTATATCTTTGCTATAAACTTTTTTAAAATTGACAATAAATATTAAGAAATACATTATAAAATGCTTATAGAATCGTTGAAGATATGCATGCTTGTTATTGAATTCAAAATCTTAAAAATGGTGCCAACTTCTTATTCCAAAAAACACCTTTGGAAGATGAACTGTGAAATATTAAGCATACATTGAATCATGCATAATTGTTGACTTCTTATTAATTGCAGACACAGATATACTGGAAATTACAAAAACCAATACAGAAAGACCTTTCAAGGTATACATTAAACCTTTGCTGTAGTGTCTTTGTTTAAACTGCCGATAAATATTAAGATGTGTAATGTGAAAAGTTAATGAAATGATTAAAAACAGGACCTTTGACTTATTTCAATTAGGAATACAGTAAAATCGAACTAAATATAGATTTACTTCATTGGAATTTTATACTATGATTATATAATTATCAAATGCTTATAGATAGTGTTCAGTACATTGTTATGTTTAGGAACTGAGAAAAAGACTTCCAACAACCCTCTTCCAAGCCATCCTTTTGCAATATCTTGGATTGAAATACAGAGGACAGTATATAGAAAAGATATGAAGAAATACAACACCTTCAATATCAATTTAATTCAAAGTAGAAAAAGGAATAGTAGATGTAAAACCCAATTAATACATTTAGAAAAGAATCATAAATACATAGAATCCAAAAATGGTTTATAGGTAAATTAATGATAAGGAAAGGATTGGAAGACCATGGGATTTCGAATCAGTGTAATTGCAAATTGAATCATGGCTAACTATTGACTTTTGTTCTTATTTTTGACACAGATATACTACAAAATTAATGGACCAATATAGAGACCTTTCAAGGTTAGCATTATATCCTTGCTAACAACTTTTTTTTAAACTGACAATAAATAGTAAGAAATACATTATAAAATGCTTATAGAATGCTTGCAGATATGATTGCTTGTTATTAAATTCAAAATCTTAATAATGGTGCCAACTTCTTATTCCAAAAAACACATTTTGGAAGATGAACTGTGAAATATTAAGCATACATTGAATCATGCATAAATGTTGACTTCTTATTAATTGCAGACTGTGATATACTGGAAATTACAAAAACCAATACAGAAAGACCTTTGAAGGTAAACATTAAACATTTGCTGTAGTGTCTTTATTTAAATTGCCGCTATATATTAAGATGTGTAATGTGAAATGTTAATGAAATCATTAAAAACAGGACCTTTAACTTATCTGAAGTAAGCATAAAATCGAACTAAATATAGATTTACTTCATTGCAATTTTATACTATGATTATATAATTATCAAATGCTTATTGAGAGTGTTAGGTACATTGTTATGTTTAGAAACTGATAAAAAGACTTCCAACAACCCTCTTCCAAGACATCCTTTTGCAATATCTTGGATTGAGATACAGAGGACAGTATAGAGAAAAAATATGAAGAAATAGAATACCTTCAATATCAATTTAATTCAAAGTACAAATAGGAATAGTATATGTAAAAGCCAATATATACATTTAGAAAAGAATCATAAATACATAGAATCCAAAAATGGAGAACCATTCTCCAAGTAATGAAGACTACAACATCAACTACTTCTTCCCAATCATCCTTTTCAAAAACAGAGGACAGTAAAGAGAAAAAATATGAAGAACCCAAAAATTCGTTCACCATTCTTCAAGTAAGGAAGACCACAACATTAACAACTTCTTCAATGGCTTTAGATGTCAAGATTCCAAAACGTCAGAAGCTTAATGGATAGTAACTTCACCCGCAAGACATTTACAGGTTGAGATAGGTTGTTTATATGTTTGCTGCAGCCTACAAATCCAAAGAAAAAGCCATAAGCAAACTATAATGATATCTACTCAAAACTAAATAATATAAAACATATCAATGAAGAGATTTCTTGTTTATATTCTACATGAATACCATTATGTCACCTGTTTTAATCCACTGTTGCTTGTCCAGGAAACTCATTTTGAAGGAGCTAAAAAAATATTCCCAAATGCAAAGCAGATTCTCAACTGGAAAATGCAGATGGCAAAAGCTATCAAAACAGTGGAAAATGAAGATGGCAAAAGCAAAGGAAAAACTATGCAGCAGATGGCAAAAGCTTAACTTTCATGAGCTGCAAACAATACATATGATGTAGAACCACCAACGGATTATAGCAGATGGCAAAAGATTACCTTTGATGAGCTGCAAAAAATACAGATGATGTAGCAGCACCAACAGATTTGGTAAGTCAAAACAGGTCTGTACGAAATGAAAGGAAATTAGTACATGATGGTATATGTATCACATGATTTAAATAAGAAAAAAGCAGCAATAGATATGAATAGGATAGATAGACAATGAAAGACCAAACCAAAGAAATTGTGTTGTGCAATGAGGGGGACTAATGAGTATATATAGAATGAGAAAGATGGTCATTTTCCCTCCCAAAATTCGAATTAAGATAGTCAATGAAACAATTTGAAAACTCAACTACAAAGAGAAATATGGTTGGCATTGATTGCACCATATATTTCGAAAAAAAAAACATGCAGCTGCCTTGCAGAAGCCAAGAAAAAAATAGGTCAATAGGGAGAGAGAATGTGGTTGCAAAGAAAACCAAAAGGGAAGATGTGAAAAACAAAAAATTGACTTTTACCTGGCAAAACAAAAAAAAAACGGGCTCAATAGGGAGAGAGTATATGGTATGCATAGGCAAAAATGTTTTCTATTGGTTGGAAGATTAGGTTGAGAGATATCTATTGGTTGAACTTTGAGTGGAAAATTAGTTGATAACATTAATTGAGCAATATACTGACCAAAAAAAAAATTTGATGGCAAAGCAAAAAAAAAAAATGGCCTCAATAGGGAGAGAGAAAGTGGAATGAATAGACAAAAATGAATTCTATTGGTTGGAAGATTAGGCTGAGTGATATCTATTGGTTGAAGATTATAGTGGATATTAATTGAAATCATTAATTGTGGAAATGGGTGACCAAAAAAAAAATTTAGAGGACATGTGACAGTCTCTGTTTGAAAGTTGTTCTGCTTTATATAGATATATAGATTCTGCCCCTATACAATTTAAAAAAACCTATATAATTATTTCAAACAACCACAATTATTACTTACCCTTTTTCATAATTTCACATCCTATTTTTTTCATTACATCTCAAACTAATCCAAACACTATTTTCATTATATTTTCATTACATAATTTTCTCATTACCATTTCATTACATAAAATCATCATTTCATTACATACTTCTAACCCAAACACACCCCAAATCTAATTACATAATTGTGAAAAAGAATTCAAATTATAAAATTTAAATTAAATGATAAATATTATATAATATAATCAAAATTCTTTACGTAAACTTGCAAGACACGTTATATCTATTAGTTTAATAAAAAAAGTGAATTTTTTTCTCTGGGTCAAAAAAGTGAGTTTTTCTAAAAATGAAGTATTGAAAGCCCACAATAGTAATATTCACTTTCTTTGTTTCTTTTTTTTTTTGGGTAACATATTTGTTTCTTTCGTCTTTTGAAATTCAATTCAGTCAAAATTGAAATTTCAAAATTGTCCTTGAACAGATCATTCATTCTCATTTTTCACACTCTGTTTTTCACATCATACGTTTTCTTCGTCTTCCCTCGCGAAATTGAATCGACTTTTTTTTCGGTGAGGTCAAGTTTTCTTCCAGCTATGGCAGGAAGAATTCCATTTAGACTGAATCTTACAGAGAAGAAAGAAGAACGCGACATTATTGATTCTGATTCGGATAGTGTGGTTTTCATAGAAGAACGCGACATCGATTCTGATCACCACGACGACGACGACGACGACGATGTGGTGTCGTTTACAGGAGAATCTGACGAAGAAGATGTTGAAAGATTGAAGAAGAGGAGGAAACAATGTTCATCAGGTGTGGCCGGAAGAACACGTTCTCAGACTATTTCAAAACTTGGGAAGTGTAAATTGAAGCAGGGAACGTTTACTAATCCGATTGACGTCGACGATGAAGAAAAAGACGAAGAAGACGAGAAGTTGAATAAGTCTCTCAGTGAGCAAGCTGATTCGAGTGATGATGCTGGTGGTCGTAAAAATCGCATTTCGCGGAAAAGAAAGGGTAGCGAAACGATTTCTGATTCCTGTGGTGGTAGGATCAGTGAATCTGATGGCGAAAATATTAGTGTTGATACTGATAAGAGCGTTGATATTCTTGATTCTGATCCAAGATATTTTGATCCCGTCAAGATTCTTCTCGATTCACTCTGTGACGAGGAAGGAAAAATTAAAAAAGTTTTGGGGTCAAACGATAAGGAATTGGATCATCTTTGGTCTGAGATGAACCATTGTCTACATGCTAGTGACCATGAGTCTGATCAGGTATTATATTTAAGGTGTCTTTCTCTTATTTTTCGGTGAGAGTGTACTTTTGGTCTTGTAAGTTTTGCTCATATCTCAATTTGGTCCCATAACTTTTTTGTTGTACTTTTGATCTTGTATCTTTGGTCAGGTTCAGAATTAGTCTCATACCTGAGATTTTTGGATCAGGTGCAAATTTAGTCCCATATCTTTGGGTTAGGTGAGATTGACAGAGTGACGGTGAAACTTTTTACAAAAATATATGACTAATTCTGCAATTTAACCAAAAGATATGTGACTAAAAGTGCAATAAAAGAAGTTACGGGACCAAATTGAGACATGAGAAAAAGTTATGGGACCAAAAGTGTACTGTGAACTTTTGTTACTGTTCATTACTTGTTTGTTTCATTGCAGCTTTGGGATTTCTATAAAGAGAGAGTGAGACATTGTCTTTTTAAGTTGTGTGTATATATAGAATTGCAAAGTTAATGATTGATGGATTCAAATTCTCATGAAAATGAGATATTAATGACATTGCCTTTTTAAGTTGTGTATCCTCGCAAATTTGTTGCTGGTTGAAAGTGTTTTCACGTGCAGTTTTGCTTTTATAATGAGTTCTGGTTAACCTTGCAATTCTTATTGTTAGAAGATATATATAGATGTTTATATCGAAGTTCTTGACTAGGAATTGTTGAGCATGTATATATGGAAGATGGGTTCTTGACATAATGACATGAGTCAAAATTGCAAGCTTTTTTGAAACCTTTAATTCCCCGTTTGATTCCAGTTATAATGAGTTTGATTGTTATGTTACTGCACTAAATTTTGTTGCAGGATGAAGTTGCTTGTTGTCAACATCAAAACTCTATACGTGATGAGGAAATAGGACTTATATGTAAAGATTGTTCACATGTGCTTGATATCAAGTATTGTGACCTTCCATTTGTAAGTCTTTTTACCTGCCGTTATTTTCACATGAGGCTTTTCGCTTTTCCTAGTTCAAGATTAAATGTCTATGAAGTGCGTTGCTTAGTGTCGAAAGTTGAATGATTCTACTTGTTGCATGTTCTTGAATCACATAGTGGAGGCATCATCATTCACTCAAGTGTGGGAACCAACTTCAAACACGTCCTTTTTGTATAGAAAAAAGTTTAAGTGAGGTATCACCGTATTCTTTGGAATACCTCTCGAATTTTTTAAGAATTTAAGAGAGTAATTTATATATCATTCATTAAATAAGGTTTTTACATCGATCAGAGAATTTGAACCATTGTCCTTATGAGATAAGATTTCTAATCTTAACCAATTGTATCACTCTTTATGAGCACTTCAGATACATCTTTAGATACGTGAGGAAAAGAGAAAGAGTTGTGAAAAACAGTACTGTATTACTATTTAATTTTAGGTAGAACTCATGTTTCTCCAAATTGAGTTTAGGAAAGTCTCTCTTATAATCCTGTTATTGTTTTAGCAGATGAATTTGCTAGAGTTGGGATGGTGAGATTGAGAGAAAAGGTGTTTAGGAATCTTTTCTAAATGCACAATTAACAGTGAGAAATATTAGGAGTGTTAGGAAACACTTCAGTGTACTGTGTACTACTATTTTTGAGTTGATCTTATATTGTATTGTATTTAGTTTGTATTTAGGGATATTTTTCTCATTTCTTTATACCCATTAATTTTTGTTAGTGAAAAGAAATATTTTAAAATTTCTCCATGCATAAAACCCAAACATTTTGGATGATGTAGGATAAATTCTTAATATCATTTAATTCGCTCAATAGTATTAATAGTATCATGGGACCAACACTATCTACTTGCATGTGGACCACTGGCAGCTAATAAACAAAAGAAAAAGAAATGAAAGAATCAAGACGCTTGCATCTCTTTGACTATCATTATTAAAACCAAAAGTTGCTTTATTCAAATGTTCATTTTTTTTTTGTCTTGAATTGATTTCTTATTTTCCACATATTCAGGCCAAAATTTCCAGGAGAAGTTCAAGCAGGAGATACTCTTTCTCTTCGGATGATGATGATGTTGATGCTAACCACCTTGTACATAACAGTTACCTTCAAGACCAAATCTCTATTTGCAATGAAGACTCTTCTGATTATTATGATACTCGCTTTGGTCCCACTGGAACAGTGTGGGATATTGTGAGTTCTAAAGTGAAAAAGGGTATGTACTCACATCAAAAAGAAGCTTTTGAATTCCTGTGGACGAATCTAGCTGGTGGGACATCACTAAAGGAGTTGCAAAAGCCTTTAGATTTTGTTTATGGAAGTGGATGCATTATTTCACATGCTCCTGGAACTGGCAAAACCTGTCTTGCTATTGTCTTTCTTCAAGCATTCTTAAAGTTATATCCTACGTGCAAGCCCCTAATCGTTGCTCCAAGCAGCATGCTTCTTACTTGGGAAGAGGAATTCAAGAAGTGGAAAATTGGCATTCCTTTTCACAATCTGAACAATCCTGAATTCTCTGGGGAGGAAACTAGGCAAGCTCTGGGATGCCTGCAATGCAGTAGGAATAATAAAAATCATAGCTTAATCCGTTATGCGAAGCTGTCTTCTTGGAAAAATGAAAGAAGCATCTTGGGAATTAGCTACAAATTATTTGAGAATCTTGCTGGAGAGAGCTTTAAGAGTGAGAAGGATGTGAATAAATACATGATCATAATAAGGAAAGTTCTTCAGGAGACTCCTGGTTTAGTAGTTCTCGATGAGGGTCACACTCCAAGGAACTCCAAAAGTCTTAGATGGAAGGCATTGTCAAGAATCAAGACTAAGAGACGCATGATTCTCTCTGGGACACCATTTCAGAATAATTTCAGTGAACTCTATGACACACTCCGCTTGGTGAAGCCAGAGTTTGATGAAAGTAGTAGTAATAATAAAACAGGGCTGGAGTTGAAATATCTGTGCAATTCAATCAGCAAAGTGAAGAGTGTTGGAGAAAAGAACAAGATTCTGGAGAAAATCAGTGTGTTGATTAAGCCATTCGTGCATATGCACAAGCACAATGTACTGCAAGAAAGTCTTCCTGGGTTGTCGAAGGAGACAGTACTTATATTAAAGCCAACCCAATTACAGGAGTTTTTCCAAGATATTAATCACAAGATAAGAACTAGTACTCATCAGCATGGTACTTTAAAACTGGAACATTTGGAGTCATTGACAGCAGTGCATCCTTCTCTCCATCCTGAAACAGAATCCAACAAGTTAGAGATTGGCGGGAGATTGAATCCCGAAGATGGAGTCAAAACTAAGTTCTTGATGAAACTCATTGAACACAGTGAGTCCCCCAAAGAAAAAGTTTTGGTCTTTAGCCAGTATATTGAGCCCTTGGATTTCCTGTGTGAGTTGTTTAAGTCACATTTCAAGTGGACTGAAGGGAAGGAAATTTTACAAATGCAGGGAAAGCATGATGTAAGAACACGTCAAGCTTCAATCAAAGCATTCAATGATCCCAAAAGCAAAGTGAGGGTTATGTTAGCATCCACAAGGGCTTGTAAAGAAGGAATCAGTTTGGTGGGTGCTTCAAGGGTTGTTTTGCTTGATGTTGTGTGGAATCCTTCAGTGGAAAGGCAAGCCGTGAGTCGAGCTTATAGGATTGGACAGAAGAAAGATGTATACACTTATCATCTTATAACTTCAGGGACGATGGATAAGCAAAAATGTTGCAGTCAAGCTGAGAAAGATCACTTTGCTGAGTCTGTGTTCTTTTGCAACTATTCTGATAATGGATTTGGTCCTACCCACTCAGCTGAATCATTGAAAGATGAGATTCTTGAGAGAATGATTCGTAGTGAAGACTTCAAACATATATTTGAAAAAATAACCACTAACAAAAGAACTTTACTTTGAAGGAAATCCACACCTCTTGATTTATTTTTTTGGCTTTTGTATATGATAGTCCTCCAACACTGGACAGTTTTTGGCTGCTTTGTATATTTGATAGATGAATTTCTATATTTTGTATTGGTCAAAATCTTATTTTGGTCCCTAATCTAATCTAGAAACAAACATACACTTCCCTGTTAAGTTGAATACTCTGCTTTAACTTTGATAGTATACTTAGGCATTTTTTATTTGCAGAACTTACTAATTAGTATCTTTGTGGCATTGAATTAGAAATTAATGAATTCAGTGTTTACAATGGAATTCAGATATTGAATTTTTTTTTCTTTTGTTGTTAAGACTTTTCCATGTTCATTACCAATTGGTTTTAATTTTCTGACTACAGTTTAGTTTTATCAAGGTATGCGTCCATATTTCCCTTGTTTTCTTAATTTAGTCTGTAAGATATTAAATTTTATTGAGGTAATCAAACTTATATCACATGCTATACATATATACAAGTTCATTTCAATTTATTTTCCTTTTCCTTTTTTTTTTTCTATGTGTATATACATTCCCTATCTAATTCGATCTCTTGCAATACCAATCTAATTTGAAGGTGTTCTGTATTGTTTTTACTTGCTTGTATCTTAGGTGGGCACCAAACTAGGTAAGTCATCAAGCATTGTCTAAATACTTTATTCAACCCTTACTTATATTGCAATGAACAAGTTTAATACTTTGATTCCTTTAATGACTTATGAAATGTATTGTCATTCAATTTCATTGATTAAACACTTGTCAAATCATCCAATATATAGATATATATAGATACATTTCAATTTGCTTTTGCTCTTGTTTTGATTATCAATGCCTCAATATTAAATTTGCTTGAGCAGGTGTCCACATAATGGTTTGTGTGTAAGAAAACAGGGGTCACTAAAATTGGAGCATTTTCAATATGTTTCAATTTAGAGATAAACTTATCTTTTGCTTTTCTAATTCTTAAAATAGTTTCAGGGTAGTTGACTGTCAATATTTTCCTTTCCTAAGTACTTATGAATTTAACATGAAGATCAGAAAAGGTACCCACGAATTTTTCATAGCATTCTTTCCTAATATAGTAATTTGCATCCTCCTTTGTCATAACTTTACAAAGTCCCGTTATATATATGCTGCATTTTTGATAATTCCTCCAATTTTATCACTTTCCTAAGCTGCCTGAGATTAAAAAAAAGGCAACTTTTTTATATATAACAATGCTTTTTATATAGTGTGGACACTGTAGTGGCGCTTTAGACCAAGAATGATGTAGGAGCTATGTTGTTGGGGAATTAAATCTCAAAGTGCATAATATCTTTGTCACGCAAGTTTGTGTTAAATCAAGGAAAAGGAATGAGAAAATAAATACTCTCTTTATTGGGCATTTTGGTTTCATTTTGATTTGAAATGTACTGACTATACTTCATTATTTATGCTTAAAATGCTTGACTGAAAATAAGAAAGCACTATCTATTGTTTTTCTACTGTTGGAGCTTGAAACTAAATTTCTATTGTTTTTATTTTACTTTTGTAAAGATAGACCAAAGCAATTAAACAGCTATCTTGTAAGTTTATCAGCTAAAACACATGTAATATTAGCAAGCAGGTGTAAAAGAAATTAAGAAATGATGTGCAGGTGGCTTTATCTAATTAGGAATTGTGATTCAGCTGTATGCTATTTTCTTGAGTATTTATTCCTTGCCACATCCTTGTAACTTCCTGGTTATCGCTTTTTTATACTGAATGTGGCAAGTATAATGTTCTATATAAAGCTTTTGGTTGTGATAGTTCTAATTCATGGATTCTGAGCTTTCTAAGTAATACAATTTCAAAATCTACTTTGTAAAGTTATTTATGGGCGAAAATTTTTGAGAAGTTTAAAAAATGTATTGTTTAGCTATATAGAAAGGCTTGAATGCATTTTTTCCTAAATTAACTTAGAGGAGTTGAGTGTAAAGACTAATAGTGTGCTTGTAAACAGTTATTTAGGATGTCAGATAATGAGATAAGGATAGAGATACTGCTACCATGATTCAACATAATGGAAAATAATTTTGAATTTTGAGAAATAAATGATGGTCCACAAAATATACATAACAAGTGAGAGAAGAGAGAAATGGGGTTTATTAAAACAGTAGAGTTCACAAGATGATATATATATATATAAGTCTGTGAGTTGGATATTAAAACAAGGGTATCACATGTTGCTACTTGTTTTAATAATTCCTGCCCTGTTTTTGTGTTGTGGGTATTACATGGAGATTAAGTGTGTTGCTGTGGGTACTCATTGTGTGTGAATTGGATACATATATATATATACATCCATGATGTTAAAATGACTGCCACATTTGGTGCCTATTATTTGTTTGCATTAATGCTTTTGTTGAAAATACGCACTGGACCTCAATGGCACTGCTCTAATTTCTTGAGTGTTTGTAAGTTGACTGATTGGAACTATACTTTAATGATTTGTTGATCTTAAGATTCTTGAAGTTGGTATATTGTGCTGGAGATTTTCTTAATGTTCTAAAGATGATTTTTAAGAGAAGTTTGAAAGTGAGATTAAAGAGTCTCTTGGTGCATCAAGAGTTGGGGGAAGATATCAATGTTGAAACTGATACAATTGATGGCTTTGGATTAGAGTGTTGTATTTTGGTTGTCAAATTGATCAAGTTATACCATCACAAGGTCCAAGTCATGTGCCAAATACTAATAATGATAGCTTGGAAACAAACTAAAATGTTTATGCTTCAAGAGGCAGATAAGCAAGAGATGCAAAAAGAGATACTAGAATTTAGAAAACTTGTGTACCAACTCTTGGCATAAAATGGGATGACTCCTCCCTCTAATGCGTGCGTGACGAATTTGGCTATCACAAAATCACTGGGTTTTTAGTTGTGATTTTTTTTAAAAAAAAGGCAAAAGTACTTTTGGTACTCTCAATGTACGGAGTCATTTTCAGTTATGTCCTCAATTTTTTTTGTTAATTATACCCTTAACGTTTTATATTTGAGTTAATTATACCCCAACCCGACATTTTTTTTGTTTTAAGATTCTTAAGTTTCTATTATTTAGAAATCCTCTATTCACTCAAGATTTTTCGTTCACACAAGTTCCTAACTAAATACAGAACAATCCAAAATGTTTGTCATCTTTAATCAAGTGGTCCCTGCAATTGAGAAACCTGAAAAATCTCTCCTCTCTGTTTTTCACAGTTTCGGTACAAAGAAATCGAGCAGAAATACCAATAGCTCTAGCTCCCGGCGTTAACACAAAATCTCTTGTGGCGGTGTCGTCGTAGTCATCGAAATTGATAAGTAAAGTAATTTTAGAACCCCTTTGGAGAGAGAGGCAAAATAGAGAAGATGGGTGAGAGAGGCGATTGTAAGGGAAGGAAACGTGATGAGAACGATGTAATTTAGAGGAGACCAGGAAGTTGAGGACGATGACGAGAAGGACCATGTTGACCGTAACGAGGATAGAGTTGACGGCGAAGATGAAGTGTAGCGGTGATGTTTTAAGGTGAAAATGGCTTCTAATGACCTATTTGTTTAAGATGACAAACATTTTGGACTATTATAAAATTAGTTAGAGGTTGGGGTATAATTGACTCAATTATGAAATATTGGAGGTATATTGACAAAAAAACAAACATTGAGGATATAAGCCCATACGTTAGGGGTACTAATACTTTTGCTTTAAAAAAAAAAGTGAAGATGTTTGACATATCCTATCAATGAAATTAATCTACAAAGCATGCAATTATAAGTTTTTGGTCAATAAAATGATTTATAATATATTTTCTGTTATAAAATATAGAGTAAATTGCAGTTTGGTACTCTGTGGTTATGGACGGTTCCACTTTGGTACCCTGAAAGAAAAATTTTTGCATTTTGGTGTCCCGTGGTTTGCTCCGTTAGCGAATTGGTCCCCTGTGCTTATTTTCTGTTAGGATGTAACGATTGTGACCACCTTAAAATGTCAAAAACATTCGAACAATTCTTCTCTTATGCTTTTAAGTCCTTCCTCTTTACTAAAAGGGATCAAAACCTAAAAAAATAAAAATTAAATATTACATTATGTAAATGGCCAACAATTCCCCAGCTAAAACTAAAAAATTTCCCTTCTTTCTTCTCAAATCTGAAACCCCAAATCCTTGGTTTTCTGAATCCTCTGAAAATGGCCAACAATTGTTCACTTCTCTCTCCTCTGCTCGCAACTGCTGAGTCCAGTACTTGAAATGACCAATCCAACAACAGCTTCAACAACTTCACTCCTTCCATGGCCATCATCATCGTGATCTTGATTGCCGCCCTTTTTCTGATGAGTATGTTGCTTCAGTGTGTGTGTGTGAATTCGACGACGACGAAACCCTCCGATTAATCCCCAAATGCGACCATGTCTTTCACCCTGATTGCATCGACCAGTGGTTAAATTCTCATACTACGTGTCCTGTTTGCCGCGCCAATCTTGTTCCTAAACCCGACGATCCTTCCATTCACGCTATTATTCCAAATCCAATCGTCAACAACGCCAATGATACTGTTTCTGATGTTGAAGCTCAAAACGACGTGTGTGAATCCAGATTCTGAAAGAAGGATTTGGGGTTTCAGATTTGAGAAGAAAGAAGGGAAATTTTTTAGTTTTAGCCGGGAAATTGTTGGCCATTTACATAATATACCCTATAATTTCTGTTTTCTTTTTGTTTTGATCTTTTTTAGTAAAGAGAAAGGACTTAAACGCATAAGAGAAAACTTATTGGAAGGTTTTTGACATTTTAAGGTGGTCAAAACCGTTAAATGCTAACATAAAATAAGCACACGGGACCAATTCGCTAACGGAGCAAACCACGGGGCCCCAAAATGCAAAAAATTTTCTTTTAGGGTACCAAAGTGAAACCGCCCCTAACCACAGGGTACCAAACTGCAATTTACCCTAAAATATAAGAAATAAGAATATACAAAGTAGAGGGAAAAGTAGGAGGAGAGAGTCATTCTTTCATTGAAGTGATCTTATCAACTTTACATCAACACCTAAAGCCTTTATTTATAGGCTAAACGATCTATAAGGGAGATGTACCAACTTAATGTACATAATGAAGGGATAGACTCATAATGAAGGGATAGACTCATACATGGAGAATATCAAAAGTCAATTGTGAATATTCACAAACATTATTATTTATAACACTCCTCCTTGAATATTCACAATTTATTGATACGCATTACAAGTTGTCTCATTAAAAACCTTGTCAGGAAAACCCAGTGGGACAAAACCATGACGAAGGGAAAAAGTGTACAACGCGTATCTCCCCCTCATCATAACATCACTAAGGATCTTTTAGTTGACGCATTCCAATTTGATAAACAATTTCTCAAATGCTGTGTAATTTGCACAGCCTCCATAAAAATCTTCTATATTATCACTTGACCGAACTTGTTGAACTTCTATGTCGTTTTGTTATACATGTCATATTATCTTATATAATAAGGTTGACATATTTTTCTGCAAAAACAAATTACACATCTTCTGGATGTGTTGAAAGTCTCAACTAAACACATTATTGATTTACTTTATACATTGTCTCTGAAGATCAGATAATAAGCTAGCATCTACATCATCAAGGAATGTTGAACTAAATTTATTTAAATAAAATAAACCTCTATCTTTAAAATATTTTTCATTCATTTTCAATGTCTTTTGTTTAATGAAGAACTATATCTCGCTAGCATATGTACCAAAAACATTAATCCTCATATAATATTAAGATATGATACAACATGACCAAAGAATTTACTTCATTTGAGGTTAAAAAGATACTTGATCACTTCAAATAATTTATCTAACCATCATGGATGCACCTAGACCATGCACCTTATCCATGTGGAACTATCTCAATACACTTTTTACATAATATGAGTAATAATCTCACTATTATAATTTGCTTAATCCGTAAGATGAGACAAAATTTTATCTTTGCAAAATCTTTCTTGCAAAACTATCAATATTTTACTATGTTTTGAACTCTTCAGGAGTTCCAACAATAATAAATATACACAGTTGATATCTCTTAAATAATATTTCTTGAAATAACTGTACAACATATGTCCAGGTTTTTTTTCAAACCCATGTAGGATTTTATTCATCTTTATTGAACAAGACATTTGGCATGCTTCCTATAATCTTCAGGGATTTTCATATAAATTTCATTGTTCAATAAGCCATATGAATGTACTATAACCATACTCATTAGATGCATATCAAGTTTTTCATACAATGTCAGACTACTAAAATATTTGAAGGGGGTCGCATCTATCTTCAGGATTGCATCCATCTCCAGAGAATATGTCTTTATCATATCTATGGGCCAGCGAATGCAATTTGCAATTTATTTACAATATTCGTCAATTATTCTTTGAACTTCAAGTTCACATGAGGATCAATCGAATATAATAACCATGCATTCCTTGTAATTCATTTTTCCAACTATTTTATTTCTCCCCCTAATGCTGAAAAATTAATTTCATTGACAAATCATGTCATAAACTATCTCCCTTCAAGAGTTTAAGATCTTTATTAATTGAGCGGGATCCATACTCAACTTATATTCTCAATTTTCATTGGAGCCTATTTTGATTCACATGGTGGAGCAATATAAGTCCAGCACCCAAAGAATTTGTAAATGAAAAATATTTGGCTCCTGATCCAAAGCCAATAGCATAGGGGAGAATTTATGTTATGTTCTTAATTTAATGGGTACAAGTGCTGCATCATATAAATTGATATGTTCTCATCAGACATTTAATTATTCAACAAGAACATTTATCGTGTGGACATAAACAACATGATGTACCACATGTATCCCAACTAGCATATAATAGCTCTTTAAAACTTGGGATATAAATTCACCAGCATTATCAAATTTTCTTGATGGAATAATCCAAAATTTGAGCTCAATCTTTTTATTTGAACAAAGTGGATCGACATGTCCACAAGGTGGCACTTCAGGTCCACAATTTTTCTATGAACGCATTCAAGAATTTCAAAGGATCCAATCCCAACTTTTGCTGGTAATGGTCTTAAAACCAATTTTCTTTCAGAATATGCAACATGAGAACTCATTATATACAATAAACCTTTGGTTCTGTAATAGACATTAATTTGAGTTCGCATTATTCGTGAACCAGGATGGTCTAACTGGTCATTCAAAATTATAAACGTATCCTTTAAACTAATGAACTTCTGGTTCATTATTCCTTTAAACTAATGAACCGCTAGATCATTACAACATATGTCAAGGAACTTCTAGTTCATTACAACACATGTCTTGTTGACATAATTCAACAAGATATTTGATCGTATGATATACAATATGATGGATACATGATTTATATTCAAACAATAAATCATATTAAGATAGATGAAAATGATGAAAGAAATAAAAGAATACATTATTAACAGATAAATTATTAACCAAATGAACAATGGATAATAAAATATTATATATATATATATAATTCAAAGAAATAAAGGAGATAAATAAATTAAATAAAATAGATTATGTTCTTTAGGAACTATCGCATATTTGGTTCATCAGGGACTATTTCATATTCAGGAACTATCTCATATTCATTGAGATACCGAGATGTAAGAACTCATTCATATCATGTACTCAAATTTTCCTTGAGTTTATGAATATCATACTTTAATAATATTCAAATATCAAACCACTATAGGGTTATGTCAAGAAATATAATCTTGTTAATATTAGAATCTCACTCTTCTAGAGTATATATTATTACTCTTCCATTTTTGTGAGATTTTTCAATTCTCTTTCTTTCAGAAAAAATTAATCATTATCAGAATAAATGTACTGTGAACTTCAGGTTCACTTGCCAAAATAAATCAATGACAGTCTCATTTAATAATTGACATATTGTCACTCTCGTCTCTTCTAGAGACCCAATATCAATAATTTTGACATATCAAACACCGTCTCTACTGGAGATTATATCTCAATAATTTTTTGACATATCAAACACCTCACAAGATAAATTGTGATCACATATCAAATCTAAAATTACATCAATCAATCCACATCTAAAATAAAATATATATTTTGATATAGGCCTTCAGGTCTATCAAATATTTAGATTGATGTTAGAGGGAAAAGTAGAGGGAAATTTAGGAGGAGAGAGTGATTCTTTCACTGAAGTGGTCTCATCAACTTTACATCAACACCTAAAGCCTTTATTTATAGGCTAAAGGATCTATAAGGGAGATGTACCAACTTAATGTACATAATGAAGGGATAGACTCATATTGATGGACACGGGAAACTACAAAGAAAACTTTAACTTCTATACATAGAGAATATCAAAAGTCAATTGTGAATATTCACAAACATTATTATTTATAACATTTTCAATGCTTTTATGATCAACTTGTTTATCTTAATTGTATGTATCATTGTATGCATGAACATTGATACGGATACGGGACACGACATGAACACAGACACACTGACACGTGAAATTCTTAAATTACTCGACACAACACAACATATATTTATATATATAAATAATTAAAAATCTATAAATTTTGATGAAAACTTTAAAAATTACAATATATATCTTATATTATATGGCTCCACCCCTTTCTGGTCGTCCACATTTTAAAACTATAGTACAAAATTAATAATAAGAGAAAATTATTATTTGATCCCTTCTTTTTTACTGAGTTAACGATTTAGTCCCTAATTTATTTTACATACATATTTGCGTGTCCGTTAGGCCACGCAAAGCCTCTAGTATGTTATATGTGTCATTATTTTCTATTGTTTGTCATGTCAAAGTCACAAAAAATTAATTTTATATTATGAAACTTATAAATGTATGTCGTGTGGGTATCATAGGGTGTCGGACACACACACATGCTAACACAGTGACACGCCTTCAAAATGGAGTGTTCATGCTTCATAGATTGTATGTATCATTGCTTTTAGTTTTTATTATAATTTAACAAACTATTTATTTTTAGAGTTCAGGATTGTTAGAACATTGGTTAAGAAGCATTACTATATGTTAAAATATTTTAAAATAAAATAAAACAAAATATTTATAGAAAACCTCACGATATTAACTATTAACTGTTATTTTTTCTAATTTTAATTTTAACTTTTTAAAGAATAATAATATTAATATATCTTTCTTAACCAATGTTTTAAGTTTACTATTTTGAAAAGGCATATACACACATGTGCACAAATAGTATTTTTGCATATTCTAAAGGTAACAAAATATATAGAATATATAAATAATGAATCTCAAAATAAATTGAGAGAAAAAAATAAATTAACAAAGATAAATTTACTAATATGAAAAAGCCAAATAAATAATAGTCAAAATTAAGCAAAAAGAAAGTTCAACTCATTTTATTGCAGAGTGTTGTGTCAATGACATGTTTTCACTTTAAAATTTAAATTTAAAATAAGTATCAAATAAAATCTTATAATTTCAGCAAATATCTAATTATAAAGTATATCATATAAACTCTACGAAAAAAACTCTATATTTAAATTAGTAATTTAATAAGATAATTATTATTTTTATCCTAAAATAAAGTTTTTGTCAAAAAACATGTTGATAATCTAACTCGATTACCACATTTAAACAGGAACTCAAATATATTCTCAATTATAATTACAAATTAAATTACTTCACAAATATAAAGATAAATCTAATAATAATGAATGATAATCCATGAATTTTAATCAAAAAAATTCTAACATCTGATTCAACCAAAACTGCTAACCTGTTTTGGTCGATAAATAGGTTACTGTAATGATAACATTTCGCGCCCAATTATTAGTATTAAACAGAAAGTCAAAATTCTATTTTGATCCCTCAGGTTTATTTAAAATCCTATTTTAATGAAAAAAGTGGATGGAAACTGACCAGAGACTAACGATTGAACGTTTTGGTTAAGGGACCAAAACAGAATAAAAAAAGTTGAGAAACCAAAATGGAACTTTAAGCTAACTAAGGGGACCAAAATAAAACTTTGGTCTAAATATAACTAGATTTTCAATCTTGTATCACACGAGTTAACTTTTTTAGAGCAATAATTAAATAGAGCATAAATTTCATTAATGTTTAAGGTTGTCAAATAATGATAAAATCATTAATAAGCAATTAACAAATTGAAATTTTTATTATAGAAAATTAAATGTAATATTAGAAACTATGAAAATATAATAATATTATTCAATCATTTTATGGAAAATCTCCTTATTTCCAACATTCAAGATTTGGCAAAAGTATAATTAGTACCTCTAAAGTATGAGGTAATTTTAAGTTATACCCCTAAAGTTTTTTTGGTTAATTGTATCCCTTAAGTATGGAGTTAGTTTCAATTATACTTTCAAAGTTTTTTTAAATCAATTATATCTCAAATGTTTCACATTTGAGTTAATTATACCTCAAAATAGACATAGAAAAGTATAATTATACAAAAAAAGGAAAAAATGAGGGTATAATTGACTCAAAAACAATTTTGGGGGTATAACTGAAATTGACCCCATACTTTCTGGGTACAATTGACCAAAAAAAAAAAAAGATTACAGCTAAAAGTGACCGCATACTTTGAAGGTACCAAGACTACTTTTACCTTCAACATTTTGTTCAAAACATTATTTAAAAAAATGGCTAAATTACACTTTTTGTCCTATATGTTTGGAATAAATATCAATCCATCATTTTATCTTTTCTTTTTGTTACAAAGTCGGTTCTATATGTTTTTATAAATTTTTACATTTTATCTCGATGACTAAATATAGTCAAATATTTCTCATTTCAATTTCGAATGCAACAAGTATGAAGTTACATATTGTTTTTGACAAATCTTTTCTCTATTCAATTGAGACCATTAATAAACAAGGTCAAATCAAACTCTAAAAGTAGGCTACTCAGATCATCTCAATTCATGGTTAAATGAGCAAAATTGATATATTTTTTGTTTAAAGTCTAAATGTGATGAGTTCAAAGTTACGATCTACTCATAATAATTTTTTTTATCCAGTTAAGAAAATCAACACATGCATGGCATCAAACCAGACCCTAAAATAGTTTTGAGATCAAAAAGTGAAAAATTATGGGAAACTAGTCTCAAATCCACTTTTAGACCCAATTTGACCTCATTTGTTGATAATTTTGATTGGATAGAAATTTCTTCAAGAGTTACTAGCTCCAAAACTCATCATATTTAAAGTTGAAAAGAGAGAGATATAACTAGCTTCACTCGTTTGACTATGAAATGAATGGTCCATTTTCGGAATTTGATTTGACCTTATTTGCTTATAGCCTCAATTATCAGATAAATAAAAGATTCATTAGAAGCAATATGTAATTCCTCACTCATTGCATTTGAACTTGTGATGAGAGATATATGATAAATGAGGGACTGAGTAGTCTATTTCAATAAATGAGGGACCAAACAGTTGACTCAATAAAAAAGGAGGGATCAAATAGTAGGTTTTCTCTTAAATTTTTGACTTAATAAAGATGTGAATATCTCCGTTATCTTTATTTTTGCTCTTCTTTGTAAAAGCAAAGGCAACGGTTAGAACTGTCGCAATCCTTACCTTAGGTGCAATCTGCTGACTATAGTTGATCAACTAGCTAGGCAGCAACGTACAACATCCAATGAGTTCCAATATTTAACAAACATTAACGGACTCAGATAAATTTGAAATCCTTTCTAGCAGGGTTCTTTATTAGTTCACTAATTCAAAATCCATCTAGTGAAAGTGCTATAATTGATTAATTGCACATATAAATAATTCTCTCATTCAAGAAACCCAACAACGTAACACCACGAGAATCATCATCATCATCTAAAGAATTAATTAGCTTTTCTCTGTCTTCTCTTGTTTTTCCTCTTTCATAATAATGTCACCACCTGTTGTGAATACATACTCGCTTTCAAGTTACACCTTTTGTTAGATATTATTATAAAATCATATAATTATCATTAATACTTTTGAATATGTTACAAGGAATTGATGGCTTTTGGCAAGTTATGGAAGGAATTGATGGCTTTTGGCAAGTTATGGAAGGAATTGATGGTTTTTAAAAAGAAATCAAGGCTATGAAACAACCAATTGAATGGATTTATAATATGACAATTAAAGAGCTTTTCATCCAACCTAACTTCTCTTTGTAATCCTCAAGTATATATATAACATGCATGTGTATGTATGAGAAAGGGGTGAGAGATCATATATGTATGTGTGTGGGGACGTAGTATAGAGTAAAAAATAATTATAAGACACAAATGTTTTTTATACTTGGATGGAGAAATGGTGTGGGGGACAGAGTCCTATCTATCACCTTTGTGCAGAGGTGATAGATCAAACAGGCGAGTACTGGGCTGTTGTATCCTGGAGGTAACACGTCAGTGTACCCAATGCACCGGGTGATATGACGAAATCAACCCGTGGGAGGCGTGAAATTACCTTAAAGAAAACGAGATATCCGTGCCTCAGCCCAGGACCACGCATTTTATATTACTAACGATTTGTTCTTGTTTTAGTGTTTCTCTTATTTTCAGGTAGCAACTCCAACAATTTTAAGGTAATTCACGTCTCTATGGAAGATGCTACTGAAAATAAGAATGATGTTGTTGTCTTCATGACCAAAAATATAACTGGGGTTCTACAAGAGGTACACGTATTCTTGATTTATTTACATAAAGTTGATTTATGAAATATTTAAAAATAATGGTGATGCTATATAAGCAAAATCTCATCCAATATTATTATAGTGTTGAGAAGTCTTCAGTGACTATAATGTTTAAATATGGTGGTGGATGAATGTGAGTTTCCTAGACAAGTATATTATTGGTTCATGGACTTGTCTAATGAACAAATACAATTTGTTAATACTTTGTGAGATGTGTGAATCAATCTAATTGAAATAAGATGGTCAACGCTTGCACATGGTATCCTATCATGTGGCACGAGTACTGATGTACTATTTTTGGATCTTTTAGTAATTGTGAACATTTGTCTAGAATTACTAGTAATAATTTTGTTAAGCTATTACGTATTTAATCTTTTGGTTCCTTGTGTGAGTATATGAAATTTCATACGCTTGTAAATCATTTTTTTTTTGTTTCCGAAGAGTTTATAAAATCAATATGTATATGACTTTTATATAGGTAAAGGCTTATATGCTAGTGACATTTCAAACTTATTGTGATATTAATATTTATTGGATGGGAGTCACTTTAATGCAATTGATTTATTATGTTTGAGGACTATTGTTATCTATTTTTATGAAAATTGAAATATAAGCAACTGTGGTGATTTTAGGAAGAAAAAAAAGGTAAACTGTATTATTTTTTATGACTTTTTTATTTTAATAGCCCATATTCTAATTTTATATATGTGTATATATGAAAAATTATCAATGCATAATTAGAGATTTATAATTTGTAATGAGATGTGACTGTGTTTGGAAAATTTCAGAGTTTTAGTTTGCAATTCTTTTAGGAAAAGTCTTTGTTTGTGTAACGTTGATGGTTATATATCTTGTGATGAAAATAAATATTTTATTTGATATATAAATGGAAAAAA
>QANZ01041877.1:36793-54426 GCA_003254925.1 Chamaecrista fasciculata
TATCTTGTCTCCCCTAAGCAGTCATAGTTCAAGGCGAATACCACTATTGGCTCTGGATCAAGATATGTATTTTTGCTAAGTATAGATTCAAGGCAATACTAGCTATCTATATTACGGATAATAATCTATCTCTATCCAAGTATATAAAAATAGATTAAATAAAAATTTATTTAGTATTTTATAATAATAAGTGGGGGATTGTTAGATATTATTATAAAATCATATAATTATCATTAATACTTTTGAATATGTTACAAGGAATTGATGGCTTTTGGCAAGTTATGGAAGGAATTGATGGCTTTTGGCAAGTTATGGAAGGAATTGATGGTTTTTAAAAAGAAATCAAGGCTATGAAACAACCAATTGAATGGATTTATAATATGACAATTAAAGAGCTTTTCATCCAACCTAACTTCTCTTTGTAATCCTCAAGTATATATATAACATGCATGTGTATGTATGAGAAAGGGGTGAGAGATCATATATGTATGTGTGTGGGGACGTAGTATAGAGTAAAAAATAATTATAAGACACAAATGTTTTTTATACTTGGATGGAGAAATGGTGTGGGGGACAGAGTCCTATCTATCACCTTTGTGCAGAGGTGATAGATCAAACAGGCGAGTACTGGGCTGTTGTATCCTGGAGGTAACACGTCAGTGTACCCAATGCACCGGGTGATATGACGAAATCAACCCGTGGGAGGCGTGAAATTACCTTAAAGAAAACGAGATATCCGTGCCTCAGCCCAGGACCACGCATTTTGTATTACTAACGATTTGTTCTTGTTTTAGTGTTTCTCTTATTTTCAGGTAGCAACTCCAACACCTTTGGCTCCAAGAATCCCAAGATGAAGAAGGACACCGCTAAACAAATGGCTCGTTTGAAACAAAAGTAAGTGATTAATTACATATTTAATTTACATTACTCACTTCTTCGTCTCATTTACTTTCTCGTGCATTCATTTGAAGTTTAATTTGTTGTGCCCAATGATCGATGTTGATTCTGTTCCCCAACATCTTGAAGCCCAAGAAAAAAGATTTAAGGAAAATTTATTTGAATCCCAAGATGTTATATGAAAATCTTCGTTTTCTAGCTAGGAATAAGGGTTCTTTTTGAAAGTCAATTTTATCTTTTCTTTCTTGTTTATTTTTAACGGAAATTGGTCAGCGATTAATAGTGAAAATTTATGAAAACTTCAGAGATTAAAATGGAACGAAAAAAATAAAAGGGACCAAAATGGAATTTTGGGCAAATATGAGGGACTAAAATAGATTTTCGGCCTTTAATTAATTAACGTTTTCCTTCTCTGCTTCTGAAATATGATTGCTGCATGACTGTCTTTGAAGTTCAGGTATATAAAAGAAGGAAGGAGGAATAGCGTGGCCCGGCATCTTAGTGGTATTTTCGGTCATTATTGTTATTACTATTATAAATCTGAGTGTTTTTCATTGAAAAAAATGTTTTATATTTTAATTGTCGGCTAAAGATATTTCTCTACACTTTTTGAATATGAATGAATAATTGCATATAATTCCCCTGCTTTCTATATGAAGAAGTTTCTGTTACATATATATTTTCATATACGATGGTAGGCTTATTTATACACTGATACCATGTAGTTCAAAAAGCTACAGATTGAGGTCTGTGGTTTGCGCTATTAATACATTGGAGTCCGGGCATAAAAATTAACTGAAGATGGCAGGTAAATTTGTCATTTTTGTCCCTAATTAAGAACCAAAACAAAACAAGTGCAGATACTAGGGAGCAAAATGAAATTTTCACCTGTGATCTTCACTCTCTCCACCTTCGCATTTACTTTTTATCAATTTTTTTCCCAGAGATGCTTGGTCCTAGCTAGATATAGACTTATAGAGACTCTGTCTAATTTTAATTTTCTTAATTTGGTTTGGTTATAATAGTATATCTAACAAGCTTTTGGATAAATTTCATTTTGGTCCTAGATAGATATAGAGACCGTATCATAATAAATGAGTTGACAAAGAGAGAAAGGAAAATTTTCATTATTTAAAAGAAAAATTTTTACTCTTTAAAAGAAAAATTAACCCCAATATTTTTTTTCAATTGTGGCTAAGAATGATTTTTTTTTTCTTTCTTTATCAACTAATTTATTATGACACATATGAGAGATACATGGTCCATCTCAATTTCTCAGGTTATAAATAATGACAAAAATAAAACAAAATCACATTTAAGGGACTAAAACGGAATAAATCTAAAAGTTAGAGTATCAAAGCGTAGCAAAAGATAGTTTTAAGATCAAAATAAAACGTATCTTATAGATTCCGAACCAATATGAGATTTAGAACTAAGCTATGTGGAAACTGGTAAGTAGGAATATTATTGATGTTGTTATGAATAATAATGTTTGTGAATATCCATAATGAACTTTTGATATTCTCCGTTAGAGTCATCAAAACGGGTTCCAACCCGCGGGTTGGACCCGTTTAACTCGCATAAATTGTGAGCCGGGTTGAAGTAATCTTGGCTCACCAACAATTTTAACCCGCGTGAGCTGGCTCACCTGGTTTGCGGGCGATGGTGAGCTAACCTGGTGAGTTGGTGGGTTAGCTCACCAACCCACCATATAAAAAAATTATAAAATTTTAAAATAAACATAATAAATTTATTTACTCACACTCACTCAATTTCACATTTCACACTCATTTTTTATAACTTTCAATTATAAAATTCAATTCATTATTACTTATTTACTTATTACTTTAGTAGTATCACATTCTGAATTCACAAATCACAATAAAGAGTAATTGCAATTTGGGTAGGGACTATAAATTTTACAATTTTATGTAAGTTATTGTGTAATGCAATTATGCTCTCTATCTTCAAACACTAAACCCTAAACCCTTGGAGTAAATTGCACTGTTATTCTTTATTTAGGACTGTTTTGCAATAATTTTACCATTTTACCCATTTTAAGTAGGTAAGAAAACTAAGGGAACAAGAAAAAAAGAAAAAATGGTCATTTTAAGCAAGCAAAAAATTTTTTTTTGACGAAACGGAGCCGGCCAAACCCCTACGGAGTTTGGGGTGTACTCGTCTCGAAAAGTTATCCAAAATTCATCCGAAAATTTTTTATAATGCTGATACAATAGGAATAGCATCATATATTTATATATATATATATATATATATATATAACTATAGGCCATGATTGTCTTACAATTGATTACCACACTTTCAGAATTTAAACTAAAGAGAACATCTTAAAAATTTATTTCGTTATTGTTTCAATCAACTACGTGTAAGTTATACTTTATTTCCTGCAATAAATTGAATAATTAATCAATGATTTTTTTTTTGTCATCGAATTTGTTAATCTAGGGCTAATTATATATCACGTTTGTGTCTTTTATTCTCAATTGAATCTTCAAAACGATCTTCTAATTAAGGCTAAATTTTTAAAACCGTGTTCTTCGGTTGTATTGAAAACGATATATATATGTTTACTTTTTTTGCCTGAAAAGATGAGATTTTATAAATGAGATAAGACTGATAGTTAAAATTCGTGACAAATTTGAAATTTTAAAATGTATATTACTGGTTGAAAGAATAATACAAAATGTGTTTTATAAAATAGGACATTTACAAGAGCTGAAACAGAAAATTACATACCAAACGTTAACGGTCAAAACTAAAATATTAACAGCTAAGCCGAGCATCCCATTCCACTCGATGCGGGGCTTTGCCCTCTTCTGTTTTGAGTATATGGGTAATATTTTTTGTTATCTCATTTGACAACAAAAATTACAGATCAATCCAACTTTAACAATATTTTTTTAGTGTAATCAGATCCCAAAAATATACATTATGGTCCCTCCTGCACTAAAATAATTATTCCAAGGTAATATTTTTGGTGGTGTGAAAATTTATAAGCATATTTCAGAAACATTAATGAGAAAAAATATATTTTTGGTGGTGTGAAAATTTACTTACATTTTGGTCCCTACTCTAACACATATATGAGTAATTTTTTTTTGTGGTGAAAAAATAAAAAAAAATCAATATAAAAAAAAATTATAATTTTCGAATCCCAAAACTTTACAGTTTGGTTACTCTTCCCGTATATGTATGGATAATATTTTTTGTACTATACACTATTGAGAAAAAATGTATAATTCATATAAAAAAAACTATACATATTGGTCCGTCATTCAATATCTTATATTATATAGCTCCACTCATTTGTGGTCGTCCATGTTTAAAACTATAGTCTATGAATTAAAAATAAGAGAAAATTTACTATTTGGTCTCTCTTTCTTTACTAAGTTAACAATTTAGTCTCTTATTTATTTTACATACATATTTGCGTGCCCGTTATGGCACGCAAAGCCCCTAGTATATATATATGGCTAATATTTTTGGTTCTGCAACTACTGAAGAACAAAATTTATAAAAATACATAATTCATACCCAGAAAATATACATTTTGGTCCCTTCACTATTATATACATGGGTAATATTTTTTGTAGTGTTAAAATTTTAAAATAAAATTAAAAGACACTAAACGGGAAAAATATATAATCTAGTCCCCTAAATTTTACAATTCAGTACTCAAAAATTACATTTGGTTTCAAATTCACACCTCCATCCTCCTTTACCTTATCACTCCAAAAATCTCCATTATTAACTTCTCCTTTAGCACAAATATTTCGAGGCAATCATTACATCATACTGCTTTATTAACGTCAAAACAAACACCAAAATAACACTCATTTATTCTCCTTTATTTTTATCATTTTTACCCCTATACAAATTTAAAATATTAATACAATTATTTCAACCCACCACAATCATTACATACCCTTTAAAATAATTTCACATCATAATTCCTCCTTTATCTCTTATTTTCCCAAACAACATTTACTAAAAATCTCCTTTATAACACAAATCATTTACCTCTCCTTTATTATCTCCCTCATTTCTTTATCCTCCTTTAACTTAACTTCCCAATCCAAACACACCCTAAGTTTTTGCAAATTGTTGCCACTAGGGTGAATTGCATTATCGCAAATACTCTAACTCCTAATGATTTAAAGTCATCACCTATCTCCTTGTTTTTCTTTGAGCTTCAAAACTTTTGTCTCACCTCAAATTTTAAACTCCAAATTTCTCTTTCCCCCTTGTCCATTTGATGTTGGAAACTCTTCTTTGAAGATGTCAATATTACGATTTACTACCTCTATTTTTGAATTTGAATTCTAATTATTTCCCTATTTTGATCTTGAAAGATTGTGGATTGAGAGCTACGAGTTCCTCTTAACAAGTCTTTTGAATTTAAAATGAGAGACGAGAGAAATATTACCAAATTCAATAGTTCGAGATCAAAATGAAACATTTTTTATTTTACCAATATGTAAGACCAAAATGAAACATTTTACCAACATTTAGGATTAATTTAAACATTTTGAAACATAATGGACTACAATGAACATTAAAGCATATATTTAGGACTAAAATAACTCTTTGACCAAAGTTTTATAATATTTTAAAACTAGCTGATGAAAAATCCCCTTGCAACACACGGGTAAATATCTAGTTTTTACTCAAAATAGGTGCTTGGCATTGAATATAAGGAATAGTCTAGGGTGAGAAATTGAGAAAATATTAAAAAGAGATGATTCATTCTCATATATTGTTTTAAGTTTCGTGTTACATTGTAAACATATTAACCATTAATCGATAATTAACTTACTTCATATTTAGTATATATAACAACAAAAATAAAAAGCAAATGATGAGGATCGAGGGTCCTGGTAAAATATATATAGTATATTATTTAGTTATTGTTACATAAATATATTTTAATTTGGTTCTTCTTTGAAACAATTATGTATTTAATGAATAATACTATAATTGATTAGGTAGAAATCCATTGATCTAAAAGAAAGAAATTTGCTAAATTAAAAAGCAGGCTATACATGATTATTTGTAAAAAGAAATTACAAATATCGGTAATTGCCGGCGACTTCAATGAAATCTGTGATGCATCCGAAAAGATTGGTGGAGCTCCCTATGATCCTAATAGGGGCCGAATCTTCAAGGATTGGATCTTCAATAACAGTCTGTTGGATATCAATGCGGATGGACCTAAATTCACATGGTATGGACCAAAGTTAAATCAATATGATAGGATTATGGAACGTCTTGATAGAGTCCTGTGCAATGAGATTTGGAGAACTACCTTCCATGAGGCCACGGTTTGTGTTTTGTCTAGGATTTACTCTGACCACCATCCTCTCCTTTTGCACCTTGAAAAAGATAATAATAATGTTAGCAATAGGCCTTTTAGATTTGAAGCCGCTTGGTTCACCCATGATCTTTTTGAGGAATTCGTTAAAAATAATTGGAATAATCATGAGGATTGGAACACTAATATGTCAGAATTTACACTCAAAATTAAAAATTGGAATATTGAGGTTTTTGGCCATATTGGAAAAAGAAAGAGGAATATTCTTAATAGACTCAGGGGCATTCAACGAGCCCCTAGCTATCCAAAAAACATCTTCTTACATAACCTTGAGAGTACTCTACAGAGGGAATTATCTGTAATTCTCTCTCAAGAGGAAATTTTATGGCAACAAAAATCTAGATGCCAATGGTTGACACATGGGGATAAAAACACTAGATACTTTCATACTAAAACTATTATTAGAAGAAGAAAGAATAGAATCAATATGCTTAAGGACAATAACAATGTTTGGATTGATGATGTTGAATGCATTAAAAATATTGCCGTTAACCATTTTACTAATCTTTTTTCATGAGGATGTGCCCACTAGGCCTGTTGTTTCAACTACAATGAGTTTTCATCATATACCTGAGGAGTCTTTAATTCAGATGAAAGCCACTCCCTCCCTCCATGAACTCAAGACTGCTTTGTTCTCTATGGGCGGTACAAAAGCCCCCGGTGATGATGGTTTCCCTGCTATTTTCTTTCAAAAAAGTTGGAATCAGGTCTGTCATAGTATGTACAACATCGTTTGTAAAGCTTTTGATGGTAAGATTAGTTTAGATGAAATCAATAAAACCTTACTTGTGCTTATCCCCAAAAATGATCATCCTGAATATATAACCCATTTTCGGCCCATTGCCCTTTGTAATGTCATTTATAAATGTGTTTCAAAGATTATTGTAAACAGACTAAAAAGTTTCCTTCCTACTTGGGTGTCCCCGTTTCAGGCTAGTTTTGTTCCGGGGCGTAATATACAAGACAATATCATTATAGCGCAGGAAATGCTTCATAGCATGAGAAGATTAAAGGGCAAAAAGAATTACATGGCAATCAAAATTGATCTCGAAAAGGCCTATGATAGGCTTAGTTGGGACACAATAAACAATGTTTTGACCGATTTAGGCATCCCTAATAAATTGAAAGCTCTTATTATGAATTGCATTACCTCTACTTCCTTTAACATTGTTTTTAATGGGAGTAAAACTAGTTCTTTTAAACCTTCAAGGGGAATCAGACAAGGGGATCCTCTTTCTCCTTACATTTTTGTTCTCTGCCTTGAAAAATTAACTCACCTTATTAATGATAGAATGGAAAGTGGGGATTGGAACACTCTTAGGGCTGGTCGTAATGGTCCTTTTGTCTCTCACCTCTTATTTGCTGATGATATTCTTTTGTTTGGAGAAGCCTCCTCTGATCAAATTCTTTGTGTCATGGATTGTCTTAACTCTTTTTGTGAGGCTTCGGGCCAAAAAGTTAATACTGATAAAACTAAGATCTTTTTTTCTAGTAAAACTCCTACCCATATTAGAAATGATATCATTGACATCTGTGGTTTCTCCGAGACTGACAATCTTGGAACTTATTTAGGTATGCCTTTACTTCATGGTAGACAGGTTAAGAGAGACTTCGCTAAAGTTCTAGATAGAGTCAAATCTAGGCTCTCGGGTTGGAAGGCTAACTGCCTCTCCATGGCAGGGAGAATTACTCTAGCTAAGTCTGTCATTTCTTCTATACCTTACTATTCTATGCAATCTACTCGTCTTCCCAAAGGAATTTGTGATGAGATTGAGAAATTGCAAAGGGATTTCATTTGGGGTCATCCTGAAGGGGGTAGACGCTTACACACTTTGAGTTGGGATGTTCTTTGTAGAGAAAAAGCAAGTGGGGGCCTGGGGATTAAAAGATTGAAAGATATGAATGACGCTTTCCTTATGAAAGTTTGATGGAAAACAATTGATAATCCAAATAATTTTTGTAGCCAGGTTCTGATTGGGAAGTATTGGAGAGGGAAAGATCTTAGGCGTGACATTAGTGTTAAAGACAATGACTCTATTCTTTGGAAAGAACTTGCTAAACTTTGGAAGGATTTGGGAAATGGTGCTAAATGGTGTGTGGGGGATGGGAGAGATACTTTGTTTTGGCTTGATAATTGGGGAATTCTAGAGCAACCCCTAATAAACTACATCAATATTTCTCTGCCTATGAACAGGATTAATGATCATGTTAGGGATCTAAGTAATAATAATGGTTCATGGAATCTTGAATATTTAAAAACCTTACTCTCAAATGACATTTACATTAGACTTTGCTCTGAGGTTCCTGTTGGGAAATCACAGAGGGAGCGCAGCGGAAGAAATAAAAATTTTTGGACTAAAACGCAAATAAAACTAAAAGCTAACTCTGTGATTCCTTCCAGGATCCACTAACTATGTTTATACCAGATAAGAAGAGGATGTTTACCTAGTTTCAATCGGTGACTTATCGTGTTTGCGAATTTGAGAAGTCCACTGAGTGTCCTTCCTCTACCGGTGATCCACACGAGCAGTTTGGCAGATGCCTAGGTGCTAGCCTCCTTCACTTCTTCCCAAGTGAATACGGGAACTCTATCTATGATTCTTGAATAATCAAGAACTGTTCTTGATTATCAAGATTGATTGGGAAGTACTAATATTATCAGGTGCAGGTCCAATTCTCTTTCTTCAAGAAAATCGACTCACTCTCATAATATTAGGACTAGGCGATTTTTCACTCTCTATAGATGCTCTAGGCGAAATTCTTGGTCTGACCAAGAATTGATCTGTGTTGTGAGTTATCTCTGAGATAGGCGCCTAGTGCCTCTATTTATAGTGTTCTCATTCCTAGTTTTAGGGAATCCTAATCCAATTAGGATATCTCTAAGATATGGGATATCTTTTAGATATCTCAAAATATCTTTTGATTTATAATATTAAACTTAATATTATAATTCAAAATTAAAGGCCCAATTCGAATTTGACTATCCAAGATCAAATCTTGAGATCAAATCTTAATTTGCTCAAATCCTATTGGTTGGAATGAGTCATGAGATTTTGATTTTATAATTTAAATATTACTTTAATAATTAAATATAAAAATCGACTTTAGCCTAGACCCAAACTCTAAAATGCAAGATCAAATCTTCCATCCCAAGAAAGGGGGTAGGCGAAATTCTCATGGAGTTTTTGGAGGAATTTTATAACAACCCAAACTCCTTAGGTAGTTATAACTAATTCCTAACAATTTTGAATAAAAGAATTACCTTAATATCTTTTAATTCAAATCCTATATCTTTTCCAAAAGATATTTATCTTATCTTTATTTAATTAATAAAAACAATTTCTATTAATAAAAACAAAGATAATGAGGCGCCACCCTCATCCTTTTATTTCCCAATTTTAGTGAATTTAATAAATCAATAATTCCCTAATTTTTAGGAAACTTATTTAATTTATTTATTCACTAATATTTTAATTGTAAAACTATTTAACAATTAATTTAAATTTAAATTTGTCCAACAAATTTAAAACCTCAATCATAGATATTTATTTAAGACAAGATTTAATGTCCTAAGACATTTAACTATGTCCTAAATTGTGTCACCTAAGTGACTCACGAATTAACCCTAATTCGTGTCCCAAAAATTAGCATCTTGATCCTGCTCATGTGTGACCCAGCAGGCCTCACGTGAAGTTGGCAGCAAATCATTTTTATGATTCACAAGTTGTGAGCGGACTCTAGCAAGCCATCACAACTACCCAAAACACGGGAGTTATCGCTTTAACGTTTTAACGATTTAACCTAAATACCACCTTGTCATAATTCCTATTGTCTCACGATATTTTGGTCATGGATCAGGCACGGGAATGTCATCCAAAATCCAAACCACAACTTTCTCGATTTCCTGAGTTAGTCCCAATTCCCAGCGTGGCCACGCATTTCTTGGACAGACTCATCGAGGGCGCCAGTTAAATATCTCTCATCTTAAATGAGGGACAAAATCCCATCTTGGTCAACCACATTCCTTTGCACGGTAATCAACCAAACCCGTACCTAGCCTGTATGGCTACCCTGCTACGGGTAACGTTGGACTAGGCCAAAGTTTGACAACTACAATGCCGGAATAGTCAAGACCTCAGGTCTAAGGCTATCGTGACAGGTGTACAGGAGAGGCTCGCTTATGACTAAACCCATGCAGGACTCTCCGGGTCGGTCCAGCAACTTGTAACCCTTACATAATTGCATCATGACTCTCGAGAAGCATCTAGTGCATGTATCTCTATACACCGAGGTCATGCTGGTCTTGGTTCATTTACGCTCCCACGTGAATGATCGACCAGGGACAGTTTTAGATTATTTATCATATAATTAATCAAGGATTGTTATCATAGTAAACACGCTAATAATATGATAACCATTAATTTATCTCCATAAATTAATTAATATGTTCAAAACACATTTATAAATGATTGGCCCTAGGGCACAATCTCCAACAGTTCCTCCCTCTAGTACCCACACCCATGATAAGCTTGTTTGGGGCCTTCAAAGCAATGGTCTTTATACTGTTAAAAGTGCTTATCTAAGTAAAACAAAATGCTTTCCAAAAGTTCCTATTTTTAATAAAATTTGGAGTTTACAAGTTCCTGAAAGAGTCAAAGTCCTCATTTGGTTGCTTGCTCACAACAGGATTCCCACTAGAGAGTTATGTAATACCTGGTTTGGTGGTTACGCTTGGTGCGAGCATTGCCCCCACTTGGTTGAATCTGCAATTCACATTTTCAGAGACTGCAAGCTTGCTACTGAAGTTTGGAGTTCTTTTTTGGATCACCAGGAGCTGCATAATTTTAATAATATGGATATTCATAACTGGATCCTCTCTAATTTAAATAATAACTTTCATTCTATCTGTAATTTTACCTAGAACAGGATTTGGGCTGTGGCAATTTGGCAGCTCTGGTACTGGAGAAATGCCTCTGTGCATAATACGGATTTCAGACGTCCCTATAGACCTGCTGAAATCATCAATCATATTTTATTGGATTTTGATCAGGGATTACACAACCTGGTTTCTCATCCTAGAAATCATGTTCATGAGAATCGAACTATTACCTGGGATCCTCCTGATACAGGATGGGTTAAAGGCAATGGCGATGGGTCTCTAAAAACTAATTCTCACCTTGCAGGTTGTGGCGGCTTGCTTCGGGATGACCATGGGAGATGGATTCGCGGCTTCTGCAGGTTTCTGGGAAATGTCTCGATCATCAAAGCCGAAGCTTGGGCTATTCTGGAGCTAATTCGAATGGCTTCCAATATCAGAATCAAGAAGCTCTGTCTTGAAAGTGACTCCACCATTGTTGTTGAAGCTTTTAAAATGCCTTCAAGCTGCCCTGTGGAGATCAATGGCATCGTGCGCGAAGCTGCCCTGCTGCTGTCTAATTTCGACGATTGGTCCATTAGACATGTTTGGCGAGAAGCAAACGTCTGCGCGGATTTCCTGGCCAACAAGGGTGTCCTTCGTCGCGACCCTACGCTTGAGGTCTGGACAGCGCCGTCGCCGGACCTGAGTCTTCATCTGCTGCGCGACAGATTAGGTTTAGGTTTTGTTAGGGATGAGGGTTGATGGCGGATGGTCTGAAGTGTCCGTGTTTTCCCTCTTTCCTTTTTGTTTGTTCGTGTCTTGCTGCTTTCTTTTTTGTTCTTTGTTGTTTTTTTTGTGGGTTTCGGTTGTCTTTGTTTTGTTTTTTGGCCTGTAGGCCCATCCTCACCAAAAAAAAAAGCAGGCTATACATGATTATTTGTAAAAAGAAATTACAAATATCGGTAATTTATTTATAATTACATAAAATGTGATTTTCAAAAGATTCTATTTATAACAATAATTCATAATTAATTATAGATGTTTAGTACATGTTTACTATCCTACTAATAAATTAAAGCTTTAGGCTGCATTTGGATTCACAGTTATCTTCCTCTATCTCTTTTTTATCTCCCAATACTCTTTTAATATCAGAGCTAAAAAGTTTTGTTTGTTTCACAGTTATCTTCCCCTCTTTTATTTGTCTCCTTTATCTTTCCTTTATTTTTCTTTTATCTTCTCAAATTACTAACATATCTCTACTCAACTACCTATAATTATCTACTTTTTATTATAAAATAATAAAATACTCAAAGAGCATATTTATAAATTTCATATTAAAATATTTTTATTTATTACCCTTACAACTTTCTCTCTCCATTCATCTTTTCTTACTATTTTTTTTCTTACTCTCTCTCTCTCTCTCTCACGTATTATATTATATATATATATAATTTATATTAATTTACTTAAAAAATAATTTTAATCCTTGAAATTATACCAACTCAATAAGTCAATACTTGAGTCATCAAAATATATAATTTTTGATATATTGGTATTCCTTTCTCTATTTTTTCAATTATTTTAATAATATTTTTTAGAGCCAAAATTTAAAATAAAATAATTAAGTCCATGTTATTTACATTTTGATCCATGAGATAAAATATATAATCAAGACCCCAAAAATATAGATTTTGGTCCCTCCTGCAGTATATATATGGGTAATATTTTTTGTGGTGTAAAAATTTATGAACATATTTAAAAAACAGTAATGGGAAAAAATATATAATTCATTCCCCAAAATTTTACAATTTGGTCCTTCCTCCAGTATATATATAAGTAATTTTTTTTAAGTGTAAAAATATAAAAACAAAATTCAAAATAGAAAAAAAAATATAATTCAATTCCCAAAACTTTAATGATATTTTTTGTTGTTTGTTATAATTTAGCGTCTTCTGTTCTGAGTATATGAGTAATATTTTTTGTTGTCTCATTCGACAACAAAAATTACAGATCAGTCCAACTTTAATAATATTTTTTTAGTATAATCAGATCCCAAAAATATACATTATGGTCCCTCCTGCACTAATATAATTATTCTAGGGTAATATTTTTTGTGGTGTGAAAATTTTATTCAGAAACACTAATGAGAAAAAATATATTTTTGGTGGTGTGAAAATTTAATTACAGTTTGGTCCCTACTTTAACACATATATGAGTAATTTTTTTGTGGTGAAAAAATAAAAAAAATCAATATAAGAAAAAAATTATAATTGTCGAATCCTAAAACTTTACAGTTTGGTCACTCTTCCCGTATATGTATAGATAATATTTTTTGTATTATACACTATTGAGAAAAAATGTATAATTCATATAAAAATATACATATTGGTCCATCATTCAGTATATATATGGCTAATATTTTTGGTTCTGCAACTACTGAAGAACAAACTTTAGAAAAATACATAATTCATACCCTAGAAAATATACATTTTGGTCACTCCTCTATTATATACATGTGTAATATTTGTTGTAGTATCAAAATTTTAAAATAAAATAAAAGACAGTGAACAGGAAAAATATATAATCTAGTCCCCAAAATTTACAATTAAGTACTCAAAAATTACATTTTAGTCTCACATTCACACCTCCCACCTCCTTTACCATACAGCTATAAAATTCTCTTTTATTGACTTCTTCTTTAGCACAAATTTCGAGGTAATCTTTTATCATACCACTTTACTAACACCAAAATAACACTCATTTATCCTCCTTTATTTTTACCATTTTTACCCCTATACAACTTTAAAATACCAATACAATTATTTCAACCCACTATAATCATTACATATCCTTTAAAATAATTTCACATCATAATTCCTCCTTTATCTCTCATTTTCCCAAACATCATTCACTAAAAACCTCATTTACAACACAAATCATTTACGTCTCCTTTGCTACCTCCCACTCATTTATCCTCCTTTAATTCATAACCTCCCTCCAAAGGCACCCATAATATCCTTATCAAAAAGAAAACAAATAGCTTTAGTATATAGGGATAGAGAAAATACCAATGTCTTTAAAAAATAAAGGATTATATTAGAAATTTATAAAGAACTGTAAAAAAAGCAATTTAATTTAAATTTGACAAAATACGAAACATGAATTCAAATACTCTATAATTTATTTTACGCTTCGAACGGAGAACATCTCTAAATGAATATATGACCTGTAGGTTTTTCATTATGTGAATACAAAAAACTAAATTATTAAAATTATAATATTTAACAAAAAATTTAATAAGATTATAAAAGTGATGTAATAAAAATACTTTTTTATAATAATAAATAACACGTTCAACTAGTCCTCATAAAAACATGTAAAAGAAACTACAGCCTATCTATAATACAGGCTAGAGACATATTGTTGTTGTTGTTGTTTTTTTTTCTTTTATAATCAACTATCAAAGATGAGATATTAATTATTATCCATATTTGGTGGCTATTATTAATTTAAGTCAAAATTTTATTTTGATTTCTAATTTTATTTTAAATTTTGTTTCAGCCCCTAATATTTTTTTTTGTTTTGTTTTCATCCGTAATGTTTCCTAATAATTATGCTTTGTTCTTTAATATATCCTAATAAGTTCAATAATTGGTTATTAATGAATAAATATGGTTATATCTTTTTCGTTTTAAATCCAAATATTATGAAATCGAAGATATAGATTACTCTTGATGAGTTCATTTTCTACCTAGTTACGTTGGAGCAGTCAGAAGTCGAGGTTAAATCGGGGTTTGAAAGTTAGCCTCTTGTTTCATGAAATTGGTCATTTCTTTCTCGTTTCAAGTCTGAATGTAACGAAATCAAAGCTATCAGTTACTCTTGATGAGTTTTTTCTCTGTTCAGTTAGGGACATCGATAAACGAGATCAAATAATTCTCTGAAAGTGAGTTTAGTCAAAATATCAATACAAAATTCGGGAGTATTATTTGACATTGTTTGTCAAAGGTCCTAATTGGACAAAAGAAGAACTCATCAAGAGTAACTCATAACTCTAATTTCATCGGATTCAGACTTAAAACAAGAGAGATATGACCAGTTTCATGAAACAAGCGACCCAATTTTGAGCTTAATTTGAGGCCCGATTTGAGCTGGTATGCCAACGATATCCCTATTAGGTAGAGAAAGAATTCCTCAAGAGCAACATATAACTTTTATTTCATCACATTCAATCTTAAAACGGGAGAGATAAGACTTCATTTATGATAAATATTAATGACCAAACGATACAAGAAAAACATTGGGGAGCAAAGTAGTAGAATTAAAAGTAAACATTAAGGATTAAAATAAGGATTTGACCTTTAATTTATTACCACTAGCCAGGTAATATACTGCTTGTCGTGTTTTTTTTTTTGGACAGAACTGCTTGTCGTGTTAATGTGAACAGGAAAGCAATATTGGAATTGGATTAGGCCCTAGTTACACTCTAGCCCAAACTTGTTCATCAAGCTAGATGGTTTTTTTTCCTTAATTAACTAGATTCTACCAGTGTTTGCACGGGATTTTTTTTATTAATTAATTTAAATTTCATAAAATTTAGAAAATTATTATTATATTTGATTTTATATTTTTAAACAACACTAATCACACTACTATAATATTACGAAATATATGAAATAATAGTTATTCCTTTTTTTTTTGGCCAACAATAATAGTTATTCTATGTAGTTACTTTATAAATCAAAATCAAAATATAATTAATTGATGAGCCATTTGACATATATATATACTAGGGGCTTTCCGTGCCCTAACGGAGACGCAAATATGTATGTAAAATAAATAAGGGACTAAATTGTTAACTTAGTAAAGAAAGAGAGACCAAATAGTAAATTTTCTCTTATTTTTAATAAACATTGGTGAGTATAATAAACATTGATAACATAAATAAATAAATAAAAATGAATAAATATGTATGATTGTTAATCACTGATCTTTAATGTCATAATTTTTCAATCAAATTATCTTTATTCTTTGACTTGCCTCTTTCTATTTCATTTGATTTGGCATTAATTTATCTTGATAATTTAAATTATTTTTATCATAGCAACTTTGAGCAACTGTTATATTCAAATCCTCATTATCTAACACAAATCTATTTATTCCAATTATTTTGAGTTTTTTTCTCTAAATATTAAACCAAATAATAGGTATTTGGACTTTTAAACTGCAAAGATGTTTAACCTATATATATAATTGAGATCCATAAATAGTGTATGCTAAGTGATTTAAAGTTAAATACTAAGTTAAATGAGTTTTAACTTATGAACTAATGATAAATTTAAGGGAAAAGCATTCTTTTGGTCCCCAAACTTTACACCAACTATCAATTTAATCCCCAATCTTTGTTTGCTTTCAGTTTCGTCTCTAATGTTTCACATTTTGATCAATTTTATTATTTACTCTCACTTTAGCTAAAAATTAACGACATAGGTTATGTGGCTAATGACATGTATATAGAATTGATAGAAAAATAAACTCTAATTCTAACTCAGATTAAAAAATAGGATGAATCTTGTCATTAATTTATTGAAGGAAGTTAAGAAAACGATAAAATTGATCAAAATGTAAAACATTGAGGATGAAATTGACTAAAAAAAGAAGAAGATTGGAGACGAAAGTGATAGTGAATGTAAAGTTTGGGGACTAAAAGAGTACCTTTGCCTAAATGTAATATTAATGGAAAATAACATAAAAAATAAAAAGATAATTCATTTGTGGAAGTAAAAATTTCACTATTTTACATCATTGACTGAGAATTTTACACATCATCATCAAAGGGGACACGTGGTTTTTCTTTTATATCTTATATTATATGGTTCCACCCCTTTCTGGTCGTCCATGTTTAAAACTATAGTCTATGAAATTAAAAATAAGAGAAAATTTACTATTTAGTCTCTCTTTCTTTATTAAGTTAACAATTTAGTCTCTTATTTATTTTACATATAACGGGCACGCAAAGCCCCTAGTTATATTATATGTCTGAGGGGCCTTGTATATATATACAACACTTCTCTTCTACATGAGGGTTTCAAGTTAGCTTTTCATCTAGACTCTAGAAGCATTCTGAAGTAGAAAGGGCATAAGTAGAAATGGCGTTGCGATTTTGGATCCCCACCAACGTTGGAAGAATGGAAGGTAAGGTAGCGTAGGTTCACAACACAACACAACATACGATCACACACGATTGGGTCTTCTTTGTTTCTAATTTTCGGACAACTAATATTTTTCTTTTTGTTATTGACCGTGGTTTATATTCAAACTAGTATGGTATCCGTGTGGACGCACATGTGTTTTTGGTCTAAATTTTTGTTGTAAACTTTAAAACTTAATAACTGAATAATTGAATTGTAATTATGAATGTTTTAAAACTGTATTACTTGTAAAATCAAGCACATAACAAAATTGTAAGCACATAACAAAATTACT